>CM076684.1:12054854-12224854 GCA_038501925.1 Xenopus petersii | reverse complement strand
TAAACAAAACAGGGATTGTTTGTCCATATATTGCAATATATTTAAGCTGGCCAACTACGTCAAAGTCATCCCATATCTGGCCAGTCCTACGCTCAATTTTATCTGATTCATTAAGAATTCTATTGCTTCATTATACATTTTACAAAGGGACTAGGTTTTACCTGCAACTTACTTGCTGCTTTCAAAGTAAACCTCCATACTTGGCTGCCCTTTTATTAGACACCAGTGGGATCACCTGACTATAGCTGGGAAGGGTGGGAGCTACAACATGGAGCTGGTCACTGCTCCTGTATAACTATAACAAACAAGGGAAAGTTGTGCTCACCACTATTTTTTAAAAACCATTAGGCGGGGGTGCAATGAGGCTGTGACCACAAAATACATATAGTCAAACACAAGAGTCCTCTGCACTCAACCCATTATCAATATATTTAAGACAGCGACATTTTGTGCATACTGCTACTGAAAAATGCCTTACCCTTTAAACAAAACAGGGATTGTTTGTCCATATATTGCAATATATTAAAGCTGAACAACTACGTCAAAGTCATCCCATATCTGGCCAGTCCTATGCTCAATTTTATCTGATTCATTAAGAATTCTATTGCTTCATTATACAAAAGCAACAAGTAAGTTGCAGGTAAAACCTAGTCCCTTTGTAAAATGTATAATGAAGCAATAGAATTCTTAATGAATCAGATAAAATTGAGCGTAGGACTGGCCAGATATGGGATGACTTTGACGTAGTTGGCCAGCTTAAATATATTGCAATATATGGACAAACAATCCCTGTTTTGTTTAAAGGGTAAGGCATTTTTTAGTAGCAGTATGCACAAAATGTCGCTGTCTTAAATATATTGATAATGGGTTGAGTGCAGAGGACTCTTGTGTTTGACTATATATATATATATATATATGCTTGTTATAAAGATGCCGGTAAGTGGGTGTGGTTGGCCTTTTAAAGGTTTGGGGAGGGTCCTTCTGATGGGGGAGGGGCTATCCCGATGAGTACTGACATGGAGTTCATCCAGGAAAGGAAGATCACGGTAAGTATGAAACAATCTTCCCTTTTCTCCTGCCTGTGGATACTTTGGCCACTGTATGTTTCCCCAGGGCGAGGACAGGTCTTGCTCGTGTACCTGCCACGTGGGAGCAGTTACTACTTTTAAAGGGAAAGGTACCTTGGGGCAGGTAGCACTACCTGGGGACATACGAGCTCTTGGAGAAGGGACATTGAACTGACCGGATTTATTCTACATTTATCCACCCGGATTGGAGTGTGGGACTGTGGCATTGAGATACTGTGCCAGGGGTTGATTTGCAATTAAAGTTACTAAATAACATTTTACATAAAGTTTATATGTTTTATTGCAAACTGTGTTTTTTTTTTTTTTTTTTTCCTAGTGGAAACCCCCTGAGGTGTGCTCCTCAGTGTTCCCTAGGTGGAGGCACTGCACTGTAAATCCCAGTTTCCAGTACTTTTCATACGCAAAAGGGACTCGCGTCCAGGATTGCCAAGGTTTAATTGCGATTTTAAAGAGACAGTAACCAAATTAGGGTTATTGTATGATACAGCTGTGGCCACACTGTGTATTCCCCAACTTTGCTAAAAAAAATCTCTGTTTGTAGGACTGCCAGGGATTTATTTAAAGGACAAGGCCAAGCTCTTTCTACCAAATCTTCTGGCACAAACTGAGCTCTGATCAAATTGGCAACATAGCTGGTCACTTGGAAAGCCAATAGGGGTAATTTAGAAGCCTATCAAGAAGGGATGGTTTAAACACACAAACACAGATTAACAAAAGTTGTTCATCCCTAAAACGAAAACGTATACAACAACCAACAATGGGGCAATTTCACTAAAGGGCTATTTTTTTTAAAGCTGCATGTCTAGTGGGCATGCCCAGCTCTTACATTCTTATGGAAAGAATGGGTGAACTGTATTAAAAACAAATGGAAAAATCAACATATTTGACTCCTGATTTTGTACTGCTTTGCCTGATTTGTATTTCCCTCGACCGCACTCCTTGTTCCGTTCTTCTTGCAAACATTTGGTTCCCTTGTCTGCCCAGAACTCTCTCCTTTATACTCACTTTAAGACCTGGCGGCATCTGAGTAGCAAAGGGCATCTCCTAAAGCGAAAGGCATGAGCTGAGGCTGGGACCTTGGGTTTAATTCTGGGTTGGAAAACCATAGGTAGCTGCCTTTACTAGTGTAATAAAATTACCTATGTGGCGGGGTCGCCCGCTGCACCATCGGCGGGGACGCCCGCCGCATGGTCTCTGTAACCCGGCACCGGCGCCATCTTAGCTTCTAGGGCGCGCGCGGCGCGCCTGCGCGCCTGCGCGCCTCTTAAAGGTACAGGCGCGCTGGCGTAATTACGCCAGCGCGCATTGACGCACGTTTTGGCACGGAAACTTAGGGTATTTAAGGCCCATTCTGACCCCCAGCCAGTGCCCGTGATAGAACTTGGTTCTAGTGGTTTCCTGAGCCTTGTGCATCCGATCTGAATCTCGTTTGTCTGATTTTCCGTGTTTGACCCTGCCTGTATCCTGACTATTCTGAACTCTGTATCCTGACCCTTGCCTGCCTACGACAACTCTTCCTGCTTAACCCCTTGATTGACAACCCGGTTTGACGCCTGCCTCGACTCTGCCTGTCTGACGATTCTCTTGCCTGCTCCATTTGTACCTTGACCTTCGGCCCAAAAGACACTGCTAACAGCCGTGCCCCTTCGCCAGCCAGAACATCTCGCCTTGCACCCCTCGTTAAGTCCAGGTGGCACCCAAGTAAGCTGAGGGCTCCTCCCAAAGCCCAATGGTGGTCACACTACTGGTGAAGCCGAGCCGAGACCAGGGTGCTTGGCATTTGTTCTGGTATCGGGTGCCGGTCGTGACAACTAGTGTCATTTTACAAAAAACAAATAAATTGGTTGTTTATAACCAACTATTTTGAACTTCACTTGAATTCCCCTCAATTCCCTTTTCTTTTTTACTTATTTTTATTTTATTTATATTTTTTCTTCTGTTTTGGAGTAAAGTGGCATTTCAAAATCAAGAAAAGGTGAAATGAAACAAACCTTATCTTTTCTTGGAAGTAACATTTGTAAACTGACATCAATGGGCCTTATTTTAGGTTGCATATAGGTCAATGGAAGATGTCCAAATGATTTTTTGATGAGCGCTTTGTTTTGTGCAATACCTCAATGTTTTCTGAGTTTTCCAAAAAAATCGTGAAAATCGGATGAAAAAAATCGTGAAGATCGGATTTTTACCCACAAAGCAAATTTTCGGGAAAAGGTAATAATAAATAAGAGTAAAAACCAGAGCGGATTTGATCTGAGTTTGTAGCAGAAAATATTGAGATAAATTCAGGCTTTGATAACCCCCAAAGACTTTTTTCTGTTACTTTCCATTATTTATTTTTTACTGTTTTTCCAATATCTAAGCTTAATATTGAATGTTTGTGTCTCTGGTGTTTGAGTTTGGCAGCTGAGTAATTCAGGTGCAGACTCTAAACTGTTACAATTTTGCAACATTTAGTTGATTTTTCAGCAGAATCTCTGAAGTATTAGCAACTATTGTATCAATTGTAACAGCTGCCTGTAATGAAATCCAGAGATTCTGCTCAGCAGGGACAAAGATAAGAAAAGTATCAACTAAATATTTCAATATAGAAGTTTACAGGGTCGGCGACCCCCCCCCTTCAAGAGCTGCTTCAGAAGGTGAAAATAAAGTGAAAAAAAGTAATTGGGAAAAGTCTTTATTTCTGGTGATCTATCTGAAACCAACTAGTTGTTTGAAGGTGAACCACCCCTTTAATGGAAGATGCCCAAGGATCAATTTAGAGTTGTTTGCAGCCTTCCTGACATTCAAGTTTTTAAAATTGGAATAGAATTAGATTCAAATTGGATTCGAGTTTTCAGGTCGATCCAATTCACTCAAGTTTAAAAAAATTTGATTTTTATAATGAATTTCGATTGGTCGAATTTCGAGTTTATGGGAGTTTTAAAAAGCTCACATGAATTCGAAATTCGACCCTTGATAAATGTGCCTCTAAAATACAGATAGAGAAAAATATGTTGGTTTTATAAATTGCATTAACTTTTCATTTATAGTCTTTCATTACTTTTTATCCAAAATGGATTTGGCACTTTTCATACCAAATACCGTAACATCTGTGGCTTTTTCTCTGTCTGTCATTTATTGGTGCCTTGTGCAATGAATGTGTGATACAGAGAACACAGTGGTTACTGCTTTACTTCTGCTTTTTACATGAACCAGACAATACATTCTGTAGCAGGAAACAGAAGCCTGAGAATATCATTTGGGGGTAGAAAGCAGTAGAAGAAGATTAGAGAAGAAGACTGATACTATTTTATTTGGAAAAAATATCTGTAAGTTTTTAGTTTGCTGGTATTTTTAGAGGGACAATAGTGGAACTAGAATATTATGGTGATCAAGAGTCAGTGATTTTGGAAAAAAAAAAAGGAAACATTTTGTGATTTCCTTTGGTCGTATTATGGTATTATGTAGGTACAGTTTATTATTTTATTTTTTAATAATATTTTTGTGAAATTTGTTAATCGCTAGTTAAAAAAAAGTAATGTAGATGTAACATCATTGTTAATAACGGTATCTTAAAATAAGCCACTACTTGTTTATTTATGTTGCTGTGACTTTCTAAGGGGCATATTTATTAAGGTTCGAATGGTAAATAAGGATTCTCCATTATTTTTCTGTCAAAAATTTAAAAGCACCAACTCAAATGTAAATTTGAATGTGAAATTTATTATATCTCAACCATGGAAACAGCTCTAATTCGAATATATGCCACCTGCCAAATTAATTTGCAAGTCAATGGCAGTGGTCCGTTGAGCCATTGAAGATAACCTTCCTGACATTCAAGTTTTTTCTGAGGAAAAATCAATTTGAGTGTTTGTATTCGATTAGAATTTCTGGGTTGTTCCCATTCGATCTAATGCTAGACGTTTGAGTTTTTTCACAAATAACCTCCCAATCGAGTTGTGAGTACATTGAAATTTATTAGCGTAAAAAAATTGACATCAGTTTGAAATTCGACCTTTCTTAAATCTGCCCCTGAAAGAGACACTGACATCAGAAAATAACCTTTTTTATAATCTATCATAACATTGTCTTTGAATGCTTTTACATTACCTTTCTTACTACCCTGTTCCACTATGAGGGGTCTGCCATATTTGTGCATCAGGAGTCCATTAGCATTAGAAACTCTGACCAGACAATACATTCTGTAGCAGGAAACACAAGCCTGAAAATATCATTTGGTGGTAGAAAGCAGTAGAATAAGAAGAGAAGACTGAAGTTTTTAAAAATAATATAAATGCAAGTTATACACTAAATGGCAGTGTATTGGGAGTTTCCTTAAATGAGAAGGATCTAGGGGTCTTTGTAGATAACACGTTGTCTAATTCTGGGCAGTGTCATTCTGTGGCTACTAAAGCAAATAAAGTTCTGTCTTGCATAAAAAAGGGCATTAACTCAAGGGATGAAAACATAATTATGCCTCTTTATAGGTCCCTGGTAAGGCCTCATCTGGAGTAGGCAGTGCAGTTTTGGAATCCAGTCCTTAAGAGGGATATAAATGAGCTGGAGAGAGTGCAGAGACTAAGTGCAACTAAATTGGTTAGAGGGACGGAAGACTTAAATTATGAGGGTAGACTGTCAAGGTTGGGGTTGTTTTCTCTGGAAAAAAGGCGCTTGCGAGGGGACATGATTACACTTTACAAGTACATTAGAGGACATTATAGACAAATGGCAGGGGACCTTTTTACCCATAAAGTGGATCACCGTACCAGAGGCCACCCGTTTAGACTAGAAGAAAAGAACTTTCATTTGAAGCAACGTAGGGGGTTCTTCACAGTCAGGACAGTGAGGTTGTGGAATGCACTGCCGGGTGATGTTGTGATGCTGATTCAGTTAATGACTATAAGAATGGCTTGGATGATTTTTTGGACAGACATAATATCAAAGGCTATTGTGATACTAAGCTCTATAGTTAGTATGGGTATATAGAATTTAATTAAAAGTAGAGGGGTGTATGTATGGATGCTGGGTTTTCATTTGGAGGGGTTGAACTTGATGGACTTTGTCTTTTTTCAACCCAATTTAACTATGTATGTAACTATGTATGTTTGTTGATATTTTTAGAGGGACAATAATGGAACTATAGTATTATGGTGATGAAAAGTCAGTATTTTTGAAGGAAATTGTCATTTACTTTGGTTGTATTGTGGTTTTATTTCGGTATAACATCTTATTTTTAAATAATATGTTTATGTGAAATTTGTTAAGTAATGTAGAGGTAACATAATTTTTTATAACGGTTTCTTAAAACTTGCCAGTAATTGTTTATTAATGTTGCTGTGAGTTTGTAAGGTTTTATTAAGGTTTGAATGGTAAATTCTATTTCGAATTCTCCATTTTTTTTTTTGTGTCAAAGCTCATAAATTTTAATTTAAAAGCACCAACTTGAATGTAAATTCGAATGTGAGATTTATCATATCTCCGCCATGGAAATAGTTCTAATTTGAATATTTGTCACCTAAAACCTGTCGAGTTAATTTACAAATCAATGGCAAAGGTCCGTTGACCCATTTGAAGATGTTAATAACCTTCCTGACATTTGAGGTTTGAGTGTCTTTCGTATTCGATTAGAATAAAATTTTTGGTCATTCCCATTCGATTGTATTTTAGACATTCCAATTTTTTTTTTTTATAAATAACCTCCCATCCGAGTTGTCAGTACATTCAAATTTATTAGAGTAAAAGAAAATTCACATAAATTCAACCTTTGATAAATCTGCCCCTTAATGTGCTGCAGGCTGAGTGCTTTTATGCAGGTCAGATAATTCCGAGGTGACTTTTTTTTGGGCAGGTTTATCAAAATGTAAAATTAAAGCTTAGCACAGGAAAAATTAATCCACATTCATTCCTATGGGATTTTTAGAATCGTATTTAGTAACAGGTGAAAGTTAGAGTTTACTTTTTGATAAATGCAAACATCAATCATAAAACATCCCATCGGAATGAATAGAAAGTGGGTTTATTTTTCTATACATTTAAAAAAAATAGATTATTTGATTATAATGGAGTCTATGGGAGATGGCCTTTCTGTAATTCAGATCTTTCTGGATAATGGGTTTCCAGATAACGGATCCCATACCTGTACTGGGTTTCTATTACAGAGAAAAAGGAAATCATTTTTAAGAAATAAAATTGTTTTATTAATAAGGAGTCTATTATTATATTTTTTTTAGTGATGTCATCGGTTATAATCGGAGCTTAGTGACATCATTTCTGTAACATGACTCACTGAAACATGTGTATTATAATAAATAATGTACCCCTGTTGCAAAATATAAGGATATTAGAAGTCACCTCGGAAATCCATGACCTTCAGTCTTGTTTTTATATGGTCATGGAACTCCTTTGTGACTTATAATATCCTTATATTTTACTAGAGGGGGTACTTTATTCCCTATATATACAGTAGATATGTACTGATAAATATGACCTTTTCATACACAGGTAGAGAAGAATTTAATGGATTCAGCTCAAACCAGTGTGATCTAATTGATCTAATTTGATTGGCCGCTCACTGTCTTGGGAACACCAATAAAAATTAGCATGCAGCACATACAGCCTCAGATTTTCGGATTTGTGGTTTTGTTATTTCTCTTGTCCTTGGCTGGGAATGGTGAGTATGAGCCACTGTGCATTGCTGTTTATTAAAAAAGTTACTCTAGGCCCAGTTTTACCAAGAGGGTTATTCACTAAAATCCAAATTTATGTCCTATTTGCTTTAAAAAAACCATGATCAAACTTCTACGCTTGATTTGACCTTATTTATTAATAAAATAACCCAAATTCTTCGGATCACGAAATAAAATCGAGTGAAAACCCAAAACGGTCAATTTTTTTCAGGCTTTTTCCCACATTGCTTGTTTTTTTCGAGTTTTTGCATGAGAATCCTGAAAAAGTCGGATTTTTAAACAAAAAGCAGTGCAGACCACTAAAACTGAGCTGGTGAAGGCAAGTCTGGTGAAATAGGTAACGTTCAGTAAAATCCGCATTTTAGTGAATTTGCGGAGCAACGTCCATTTGCCAGATTGAAAAGTTACCTGGCGTTAGAGTGCGGATCACCGCTAGCGTCTATCTCCTTCGCAAGCGAAGTGACGCCTGCGCCTGTTAGTAAGTCGACGAAGTGCATGGAAGTGATAACGCTGTTCTAATCATAATTGTTTTTTAGAGAAAAGAACCCCGCCTGTTTATTATCAAGTATCCCGCAATAATAAGTAGTACCACTATTTACTTAACTTAAGAAAGATTTTTAGGTTTCCATCGAAAGCTAACCTTAAAGTGCAGATAATAATTCACCAAACGAAATGCTAGTTCATTAAATACACGTGCTGATTTAGGGCATTAATCAATTCATTGTCCCATAATCAAATCTAATTATCATTTAATTATTTAATTAATCATTTAATTTTATAAACTTACAAAAAAAATTAATCGTAGGAGCAGATTCAATTTGATACCAAGATCAATTAAATAAATGAAGTGCTAATCAGAGCATATGTGAATTAATTAGGATTCTATCAATTAAAAAAGTACTTGATTCAAAAAGACAAACACAAAGAAAAATTGAGCAAAATTTGAATCATAAATTTTTGGATTTTTTTCCCCGAGAAGTCAGCATTTTTTGGATTTTTGTACAAAAAGCCCCAAATAAATGGATTTTGGGCTAATTCCATCACAGACCACAGAAACTTCCAAATAGGATAGGGACCTCTCCCATTGACTTATATACAACCTCGGCAGGTCTGAGATGCTGGATTTTCGGATTCTGACTTTTTCCATTCTCAGGGTTTAATAATTCAAAAAAAACTTTGTTTTTTGTCATTCAGACTTTAATAATAACTTTAATAAATAAACGACCTTTTATCAATAACCCCCATTATGTTTAAATGATTATTAGAAGACTAAAGGGGAAATGAAATAAAATTTGAAAAGAAAACAATTTTGCAAATGAAAATTTGCATGTCTTCATTAGACTTTTATTGCATTGCGAATCCTAATTTCGTATTGCGAACCTTTAAGACCTGCTAGAAGGGGGTGTAAACTTTTGGCGCAAATATAACCACTTTTATTACATACATTGCACACTATCGCAAACTATAAAATTCGCAATCACTATCCTACGTCAGCAAAGTGTTCACAAAGGCAAAATTGTTCACTTTGCAACCATTAATTCACATGATAACTGTTTGCATTAGTGACCATTATTACATTCCCCCATTGAGGCATGAGGTTCCAAATTACAGAAAGACCCCACATCTGGAAAACCCAAGGTCCCCAGCATTCTGGATAACAGGCCCCAATACAGTCATTTCACTTAGTAAAGTGTGCACAATGTTTAGTACAGTAAGGGGCAGATTCACTAAGGGTCGAATTTAGAAGTTAAAAATACTTCGAAATTCGACCCTCGAATTGAAATCCTTCGACTTCGAATATCGAAGTCGAAGGATTTAGCACTAAACGATTCGAAGGATTTTAATCAAACGATCGAATGAATATCCTTCGATCAAAAAAAGCTTAGCAAGCCTATGGGGACCTTCCCCATAGGCTAACATTGACTTCGGTAGGTTTTATCTGCCGAAGTAGGGGGTCGAAGTTTTTTTTATAGGGAAAGTACTTTGACTATCGAATGGTCGAATAGTCGAACGATTTTTACTTGGAATCGTTCGATTTCGATCAAAGTCGAACGAATTTAACCAATTCGATGGTCGAAGTACCCCAAAAAAACTTCGAAATTCGAAGTTTTTTTCATTCAAATCCTTCACTCGAAGTTAGTGAATCTGCCCCTAAAAGTATGGCATAAAATCATGAACAAAAAATATTGAAACAAATGAAATCTACAAAAAGGCAGGCAATAAAATAAAAGTGAGTTATTTTGAGTTAAAGGGATACTGTCATGGGGAAATTTTTTTTTTTTCCAAAATGAATCAGTTAATAGTGCTGCTCCAGCAGAATTCTGCACTGAAATCCATTTCTCAAAAGCAAACAGATTTTTTTATATTTAATTATATTCAATTATATCCAATTTTGAAATCCGACATGGGGCTAGACAATAGAAGAAAGCTATAGACTTCGGGGCAGATTTATCAAGGGTAGAATTTCGAATTGAAAAAAACTTTGAAATTCGAACTCAAAAAGACCAACCGAAATTAAGTCAAAGTTTTTTTTGGTCGAATAGGTCTGTATTCGATCGTATTTGAATCGTACGAATGAAAGGATAGCGCATTCGATCGAATTTGATTCGAAGTTTTTGCCCAAAAAAACTTTGATTTTTCAAAGTCCACCAATTGACTCCTAATAGTTGTAGGAGGTCCCCCATAGGCTAAAAGAGCAATTCGGCAGGTTTTAGATGGCGAATGGTCGAAGTCTAATTTTTAAAGAGACAGTCCATGATAAATTTTGATATTCAAATTTTTTTTGCAAATTCAAATTGAATTTGGACTATTCCCTAGTCGAAGTACACATAAAAAACTCGAAATTCAAATTTGTTCAATTCAAAAATTCACCTTGACCTTTGATAAATCTGCCCCTTAATGTCAATCAATTGGTGTCAGTGGAATTTGATCTCTGTGTGGAAATTCCCTGTACATTTACCATTCCTTTATATAGAACTTTATCTAAAAGTGTCACAGGGATTTAGAGGAGAACAGACATTAGTGACATTGTTGCAGCCTCTACAGATGCCTCTAAGGTTTCTGAGAGAACAAAAGGCAGATTCACCTTGACTGGGAAAGTACATGAAGGAGACTGTTCATTCTCTATCAGCGATGCACAACCAGAGGATCAAGGGATCTATGTATTCCGATTTAAAGATGGAGACCATAAATATTCCTATAGTTCATTCAAGCTCAATTTGACGTTTATATTGCAGGTGGGATGTATAGTATGGTCTGTAAAATATGAAATTATGTCTGACTTTTTTTTCACCAAAACCATGAGAAATAATATTGTGCAAAGCTTGTTTGAAAATCACAATTTAAGGAGAAGAAAACCCTAAAAATGAATAAGACTAAAAATGCCATATTTTATATAGTGAACTTATTGCACGAGGCTAAAGTTTGAGCTTGTCAATAGCAGCAATGATCCAGGACTTCAAACTTGTCACAGGGGGTCACCATCTTGGAAAGTGTCTGTGACACTCACATGCTCAGTGGGCTCTGATTGGCTGTTGAGAAGCTAAGCTTAGGGCTCGTCACTAATTATCCAGCAGAAAATGAGCTTCCCCTGTAATATAAGCTGATGCTACAGGTTTGCTGATTATTAAACTCTGATGCTAATTGCATTGGTTTCTGTGCTGCCATGTAGTAATTATCTGTATTAATTACTAATCAGCCTTATATTGTGACATTTCTTTTTTTTTTTGTAACTTAGATTTTTATTAACAATCACAATGTTACTAGACAGTATAAAATACAAATACGCCATTACGCGTGTAGCGCAATACACAAAGCGTATGTCAAAGGCAAAATTCAATATAATCATACAGCCATCAGAAAAAAAAAATGTAACAATGTAAGAAAATTAAAGCAATCATGTGGGAGAAGGACATAAGGCAACAAAGAGAAAACAGCATCACAGTCCATCAAAGTTCAGTTATCAGAATGTAATAACACCCAGGGAGACCATGTTGTGATGGATTGGGGAACCCGGTTGTGCAATATTGCTATGCCCTGTTCAAATATTCTATTAGCCTCCACTATATTGTGACATTTCTATTCTATGTGTACTGTATATTGTGAGTGGCTCCCTAAGCTCAGTAAGTGACAGCAGCACAGAGCATGTGCAGTGAATCAGCAGAAAAGAAGATGGGGAGCTACTGGGGCATCTTTGGAGACACAGATCTTTACTGCTAAAGGGCTGTGGTTGCCTTGGGCTGGTACAGAAGCACAAAACATAATGTACAACATTTCTAGCTACTTATTTAGTTTAATTTTCCTTGTCCTTTAATATGCAGTAGGCTATTTTATTGTCAGCTCTCAGAGAAGGGAAGTGACTTACTGGAAGTATGTTTGCTTATTCTCCTCACTGTTTGGATGCTGGAGTACTGCACTAATGTGTATTTAATCCAATGTTAATCAATTATCCAATGAAATGAGTGGTGAGAGGAGAGCGCCGTGTGATCAACATGTCTTCTTGAATGTCAAGTCTGTTCCATCTGTATCTCCTAATTCTGTAATAGATCTACTGGAACCGACTATATCCCCTGTGGGGAAGCTGATCGCTGGGAAGCAAATAACACTGACTTGTACGTCTCATCCAGCATCTCAAGGGTGCAAGTTAATCTTCACATGGGAAGGAAGGAGAAACATAGAGAACACAAATAACTATGAGAGGAAGGATAAGGCTGGTAAAGTCACCTCCATATCAAACATCACTTTTACTCCATCCCAGAGAGATCACAAGAGCTCACTAACATGTACAGTAACTTACAGTGAGGTCTCCACTAACAGCAGCATCACCCTGGATGTTGAGTGTAAGTTACCTCTCTTCCTCACTGACATCAAATATCTCCTCACTTAAATGTATTTTTATTTTATTTATCGCCTGAATTTTTACAGGATTTTACTTTTTAGATATATAGATACTAATTTCCCATAACCCCTGTATTTATATTGACGTGTTAATCTTAGTGTGAATTCTAACACAACACATATTTGTTATTTATGTTGCAGACCCTCCTTCAATGACAATAACAGTTGCAGGTAATATTTATATGCACATTATGGGACAGATTTATTAAGGGTCAGATCATAAGTTAGAATTTTCACATTTTTTTTTTGGTGTCAAAATTCACACATTCAAGTTTTAATCCCCCAATTGGAACGTGAGATTTATCACACCATAGAAACTGTACTAATTTGAAGATTCGACACCTAAAACCTGCCGAGTTAATTTACAAGTCAATGGCAGAGGTCCGTTGAATAATTTGAATATGTTTATTGCCTACCTGACATTTAATTTTTTTTAGGAGGGAATATTCAATTCCAATTTAATTCAAATTTTCTGGTCCGAACTATTCGATCGAAAATTAGATGTTCACATGTTTTCTTAAATAATCTCCCATTCGAGTTGTGGGTATATTCAAATTTACACACACTGTACCAGGCAGCACCAACAGGAATATCTGTTTAAAAAGCCTTTATTTTGCTTTTCTTAGGTTTAATGATCAGGACAGTTACAACGTTTCAAGCCAAACAATGGCCCTTTATCAAACTATTGTTACACACGTTGAAACATTTTATACTATATATCATAGCGCCATCTTGTGGCAAAATAAACATTATAGTACAGATACATTTTCAAATATACACATTTTAGTTGGTGGAACAATTCCGTCCACTAATTATCAAGATGATTCTTTTGTCCCAATATCTGTAAAATCAAAACATAAATAAAACCAAATTAATTTTTTTTTATTTTTGGTGGAACAATATCGTCCACTAATTATCAAGATGATTCTTTTGTCCCAATATCTGTAAAATCAAAACATAAATAAAACCAAATTAAAAATGTTTTATCGGAATATGGAGTGTAAATCATATTCCCGATTGAGGCCATGGGGTTCCATAGTTTCTAAGTATCGTATCCACCAGGCTTCTTTTTTAAGTAGTTCTTTATTTCTATCACCTCCTCTACGGAATATCGGAACATTATCTATAACCTGGAATTTAAGTTGTTGAACCCCATGGCCTTTCTCGGTAAAATAACATGCAACCGCCTGCTCCACCTTTTTTAATCTAATGGCAGATTTGTGCTCCCTGATTCTGTCTCTTATCATTCATGTGATCCGCACGGGCATTTTATAACCTATACCACAAAAGTAGATGTACATGTATAATATCCCCTGATCTTGATCGGGTTCCCTTTTCGGGGGTGATATAATATATCTCCCTTTTGACAGTTGGAGCAACAGTTGCAAGATAAACATCTTATTTTTTGGACGTAATATACCTTGTTTTAGCTGTTTATCCCCTATATCTGACTTGACCAATATGGATCCAATGGTTCGATTTTTCTTATATGACATGAAGGGTGAATCATGAAAAGCCTCAATAGTTGGTAAGCCATCTCTCAATAAGCCCCAGTGTCTATTGATTACCTTGGACACCTCTTGGCACAATACAGTGTATTTAGAAACAAATGGAATTCTTTTATTTTTAGATTTTGATGTTATATTCTCGATACCCATTCTATTGTTATCCACATCCCTGTGTTGTTCTTTTAGTAAGGAAATGGGGTATCCTCTCTCAAGAAATTTTTGTTGAGTTTCATCCAACCTTCTATTTGATCTATCCTCATCTGTCACAATACGTTTCACATGTAGAAATTGAGACTTTGGTGATTTCCTGGTTGAAAACGGATGAAAAGAATCAAAATGTAAAAGCGTATTTTTATCAGTGGGTTTGGTGAAAAGATCCACCTTTAAATTACCACCACAGTTGAGCACAAGGGTGTCCAAGAAAGCTATCTCTGATTCACTTTTATGCAATGTAAATTTTATATGTGGTAACCTTGAGTTAATCTGTTGGTGAAACTCTGTCAAGGACCAAAGTGGCCCCGCCCATAGCGCAAATACATCATCGATAAAACGTAGCCATAATTTATAGTGTTGCACAAACAGCTCATTAGAATATATATATATTTCACCTCAAAATTGTTCATAAATATATTTGCGTAGGACGGGGCCACATTGGACCCCATTGCCGTCCCTTTGATCTGGACAAAAAAATCATCTTGAAACAAAAAGTAATTATTGTACAGTATAATTTCCAAACACTGCAATATAAAGTTCTTTTGAGATCCGTCTAAAGTCTCAACTTGTTCCAAGTCGATGCGGACAGCCTCCACACCCCCATCATGCGGGATAGAGGTGTAGAGGCTCTCCACATCAAAGGTCACCAACATAAAATCCTGTGGCAAATCAGAGATCTTATGTAATTTTGGCAAAAAATCATTAGTGTCTTTCAGAAAAGATCTGTGGTTATGTAAATACATCCTGATAGCTTGATCCACAAAAATAGACAAAGGGGGTAATATAGAGTTAATGCATGAAACAATTGGAGGTCTTTCCAAACATTTATGGATTTTAGGCAAAATATAAAAAATTGGTGAAACCGGGGCAGACTGATGAAGAAATTGTGCTAAAGTAAGATCTATCACCTCCAATTCTAAGGCCTGATTGACCAGACCTTCAATCTTTCTTTTTATAGAGAAAAGAGGATTGGTGGTGACTTTTCTATAGGTTTCTGTATCACCAAGTTGGCGTTTAATTTCATTTAGATAAAATTCCCTATCCATCACCCCCAATGCTCCTCCCTTATCTGCCGATTGTATTATCAATGATTGGTTATTCTTAATTTCCTGTAAAGCCTCAAATTCTTTTTTACTTAAATTATGCGATGTTACTCTAACATTCCCATTGTTATATTTTCGTTCTAGTTCAGCTACATCACGTTTCACATTAGACATGAAAGCATCCACAAAAGCATTATCTACGTCAGGTTTAAACACGCTAACAGGTTTGAGTCCCATGGTTTTACCCACAAAGGTGCCAATTTTATCTGTCTCAATATCAATCCTCCCCTGCCCAAATTGAACCTTAAGCTGTATATCTCTAAACAACCGGTAAAGTTCAATGTCCAGCTGAAAAAAGTCCGGATCAGAGACAAGTGCAAAGGATAACCCCTTAGTCAATACCTGTTGCTGTTCTGTAGTAAGAGGCACACTGGAAATGTTTACCACCGTTTCTGCTTGTGGCGGCTTGCAGATTGAGATTTCTTTTTTATGCTTTTTCCCTGCACGTCACTGTTTCCTGGTATTCACTCCGATGTTTGTGACCCACTTAAAAAAGATGATGAAGTGGAGGACCCTGAATCCGCTCTTGGTGAAGGCAGTTCCTCTTCTCCTAGTCAGTCTCTCTCCCCCAAGGAAGCACCTTTCTCCTCTTATCTCCTGTGCCGGTCGGGTCCACCTGTAAATGTGGCCAGTACTGTAATCATTGGCGTCGCGGTGAAACTTAGAGCGCTATACGTGCGGAAGGATTGGATATGGTCCGCCAATTTCTCATTCCCCTCTGCAACCACGTCTGCTGAAAATGCGTTCCGGAGGTCTAATGAGCACTTATTGATGATAGCCTCCCACCGCTGGCAAAATTCTTGAAACATTTTGATTACGGTATTTGAAAATGTATCTGTACTATAATACTTTTTCAGTATTTTGCCACAAGATGGTGCTATGATGTATAGTATAAAATGTTTCAATACATGTGTAACTGTCCTGATCATTAAGCCTAAGAAAAGCAAAATAAAAGCTTTTTAAACAGATATTCCTGTTGGTGCTGTCTGCTACAGTGTGTGTGGGTATTCAGAGTCGGTTGGAGTGGACACCGAATGACGTGCACCTAACTACTAAATGGGATATTTGAGTTCCTGGTGAGTGCTGGCTGAATTGTATTTTGCTGAACTATATTCAAATTTATTCAACCTTTGATAAATCTGCCCATATATGTTCATTTAACTGTGGGAGCCCTGAGCTATTATTTGGTGGTTCTGTTAACCCCTTACTGAGTCTCTAAAATTGGTTTCTTAAATATAAAATATACCTCCCTTTTTTACATGAGCTCATTTAGTTAGGGCACTCAAGAAAGGTGCATAAACAGTAGCTGAATTTTCAGAAATATATATATTTATATATAATACACAAGAGACATGAATATCCTGTAAATGATATCCTTATAAATGGTGCTTAGTGAGGTCATCGGTTATAATGGAGCTTAGTGATGTCATTTCTGTCAAATGACTTCACTGAAACGTGTGTATTATAATAAAGTACCCCTTGTTGCAAAATACGAGGATATTAGAAGTCACCTCGGAGTTCCATGACCTATATATATACTTCCCCAAACTCACAGCACTCACGATTCGTGGATTAACCTTGCCTGGGTGCATGCCACGATGTTTCAACATGTAGTCCTCCCAAAAAGCAGCCGCACTCACAGGACTTATCCAAAATATAAATGCTTTTATTTAGAAACTAACGTTTCGGCTGTGACCCAGCCTTTGTCAAAGTTGTCACAGCCGAAACGTTAGTTTCTAAATAAAAGCATTTATATTTTGGATAAGTCCTGTGAGTGCGGCTGCTTTTTGGGAGGACTATATATATATATAAAACAAGGGAAAGTTGTGCTCACCACTAATTTTTAAAACCATTAGGAGGGGGTGCAATGAGGGTGTGACCACAAAATACATATAGTCAAATACAAGAGTCCTCTGCACTCAACCCATTATCAATATATTTAAGACACAGACATTTTGTGCATACTGCTACTAAAAAATGCCTTACCCTTTAAACAAAACAGGGATTGTTTGTCCATATATTGCAATATATTTAAGCTGGCCAACTACTTCAAAGTCATCCCATATCTGGCGAGTCCTATGCTCAATTTACATCTGATTCATTAAGAATTCTATTGCTTCATTATACATTTTACACAGGGACTAAGTTTTAGCTGCAACGTAAGTTGCTTTCAAAGTAAAACTCCTAAACTTGGCTGCCCTTTCTCCATGGTAACTTATACAATCCTTATATAAGAGGGGATACTTTATTCACTCTATTTTAACACAGACATATTTAATTTAACAAAGTGAAAGGGAACCAAGTTACTCATACAAAATAATTTCCACTGACCTTAGGCTCACAGTGTCACACTTCTCCTCTTGTTCCATTGTGAAGGGAGTTGAAGTTCCTCTGCTTTCCAGAGAATCTGTGCACCATCCACTATAGAAAGCTCTGGAAATTCAACTCCCAGAATCCATCAATTAAGAATTGTCCCTGGATTTGGCAATGTTTGTGTAAAAAAAATACATTTTATATTTCTTTCTGCAAGTTCAGTGTTTGTGGGATTTCTGTCATCTTTCTAAAGATCCCAGAGAGAATGGAAATGCCGGCTGTCTTCCTGTATTAGTGATGTATAATATACTGTACATTAACCTCAGCTAAAAATTGCTCTTGGAGAATGTGCCTATTATTCTGTCCTTAAAATGAACCATTCATATTATGTAGACTACAAAAAAATTCTAAGGACTATATACTTGCCAGGGGCAGTGTGTCTAGCAAAATGAAAATAAAGTATAAGTGAAAGAAAAGCTGTGCTTGGATCTGTACTTGATGTTATCTGTCTACAACCTCCTACTCCTATTTATCTACCATTTAAACCAGGCTAGTTGCTAAGGTCTGTAACCCTTGCAACCAGATTGATATTTAAAATTCAAAATAGTTGACAAATAAATAAAAAAAAGGGTAACAAACCGTTGTAGCTAGGAGTTAGTACAGGTTTTAAACTATTCTACATGTTCTACACCAGTGTTTTCTATTTTTCTTTCTAGGATATAATGGAACTTATGAAAACAAATCTGTGACTATTAAAGAGGGAGACTCGAGGCTTGTCTGATGTGAAGTCAACAGCAACCCAGTGGCTAAGGTTTCCTGGAGTAGAAAAAAAGACATTTTTATTAGAACATCTGGGAAGAGTCTGACTCTTGCACTTAACAACGTTTCAGTTGCTGACGCTGTAACCTACAAGTGCTTTGCCCAGAATACTCACGGATCCATCACTGCTACTGTTACTATCAATGTACAATGTAAGTAGCAATAATGCGAATGGTATCTGTGTTCCAGAGTCAGTATTTAAAAATTAGATTTGTAATGAACCCGTAGGTGTGCTGTATAAGTGTACTGCTTGTAATGTAGCTCTGACACAATTAGACTAGGGACAACAACTAATAACAAAAGAGAAGGTGTCACAAGTAACTAGAATTAATAACTCACCAGCCCCAGACCCTCAGCTCCGGGAGCAGAAAACTGTCAGCAATACCAACAATGGGGTCCTCCAGGCACTCTAGGAAAATATACAGGGCCACAATTTTTAAGTAAAAAGAACAATTTATTTCAATTACATACAGAAAATCTCCCAACTGTCTAGTTTTTTGCAGGACAGTCCCGATTTTGACAGCTAAACCCCCAGTCCCGGATTATTACTGAAGTGTCCAGACTTTCTCTTTGATCTCCTGCACTGAACAGCCAGAAAAAGATACAAAGTTTCTAACTAACTGGCAGAGAGTCAAGAATATGTGGCAGGTGCACGTGGATACATTTGTTACAATTAAAGCAAAGAAACAATTGTAACAATTTAAGATAAGCAGGTCTCTTGTGGAAAACTGTGACTTGCAGCTTAAAGGGCAATTCACCTTCATTTACAAAACTGTAATAACACATAAAACCTGACCCCAAAACCCCTAGAAATTTGTCCAAACTTTCCATAACCTGGCAAATTTTGTTAAATGGACATTTGCATATGCAAATTAGGGTCAGGAAAGGAAATGGTGTAAAAAATTCTTCTTTTGTGGCGAAAAGTCACAATTTCCCTACCCACCCCAAATCTGAATATGCAAATTAGGATTTGGTTCGGCCAGACACAAGGATTCGGCCAAACCCGAATTCTGCTGGAAAAGGCCGAATCCCGAACCGAATCCTGGATTCGGTGCATCCCTAAGCTAAACCTCAGGTCCCCTACAGATTTCGATTAGGGATGCACTGAATCCACTATTTTAGGATTCAGCTGAATCCTTCATAAAAGCTTTGCCCGAATACCAAACCGAATTCTAATTTGCATGTGCAAATAGGGAAACGCAAGTAGAGAGAGAACCATGCACTGCTAGCACTGTTAAAATGTTTTACTTCCTTTTGAACTGCACACCAGCAAGTAAAATACTTTTTAAATTCATGTCAACATATTTTATCCAGTTCATCATCACTGAGATGCAGATTCATCAAAAGACCTTAATAAATAATAAAAACTTGATTCCTGTTGGATCCTTATAATTGTATTTATAAATTGGTGAAAGTTAGAACTCACAATTTGATCAATACAGTTCTAAAAATCCTATAGGAATGCACAGAACGTGAGTGAGTTTTTATTTATTAAGCTCTAGACTCACATTTTGATAAATCTGCCCCTAAATTTCTGTTCTTTTAACAGAATTTTTTAAAAATTTTCTAAATTAAATAAACATTTTGCAGCTTTCTCAACTTTAGGAAGTGACTAAGCCTTTGCAATACCCAAGAAAAATATCAATATTGTTTGAAATTCATCCGGGTCATGGTATACAGTATCTACTATAGGTAAATATAAAACAACTGGACTTGCTGAGTAATCAATGAAGACATTTCATTACTCATCCGAGCAGCTTCTTCAGTTCAACTGACTGGTGTGGGAAGTTCTCGGCATATAAACTCTTCCACTAATCCAATCACAATGGCACATTGTAACTCTTCAAAGAGGTGTTGATTCTGTGTAGTTACTGTGATAGGATTATCCAATGTGTCATGCAACTCCTAGATACAGGTGTTACTTGTGAGAGTTGCATGAATGGATGTGTGAAGTGTTCGAAAAATGACTGGGGTACAGATATTAGAACAGCATCTTAGAACACCAAAGACTATGCAGTGACACCACAACACAGCCACAGAATCTGCTATCAATAATAATCACATGAAAAAGGAAGAAGCGGAAGAACTCCGGCTAAAAGTGTCAGCTGCCTTGTCAAGTGCCAGAACACCTCCCTTACTACACAAGAGAGGAGAGCGCTCAGTTCTCTGAGTAAGGACCCGAATATCACTATCCTGCCAGCAGATAAAGGGCGATGCACAGTTGTGCTCAATACAACTGACTACCAATACAAGATAACCACACTACCATTGATCGAGTTTTATTCGCTGCGTGTACCCCAGAGAAGCCACACCTTGCTTATATGGACTCCCCAAGATACACAAAGAAGGAGCCCCACTAAGATCCATTGTCAGCAGCATATATTCAGTGACATACAGCATTGTAAAATTCTTGGCTAACATCTTTGCCCCGTTGGTAGGCAATACAGTGCATCATATCCAGAATGACAATGAGTTTGTAACCAAGATTCACAGCGTTACAGTAGAGGCTAGGGATGTCGCGGACTGTTCGCCGGCGAACTTGTTCGCGCGAACATCGACTGTTCGCGCTCGCCGAATGTTCGCGAATTTGGGTTCGCCTTAGCTGGCGCTTTTTTTTGCCATTTCTCCCCCAGACCAGCAGATACATGGCAGCCAATCAGGAAGCTCTCCCTCCTGGACCACCCCCACACCCCCTGGACCACTCCCCTTCCATATATAAACTGAAGCCCTGCAGCGTTTTTTCATTCTGCCTGTGTGTGCTTGGAAGAGCTAGTGTAGGGAGAGAGCTGTTAGTGATTTGAGGGACAGTTGCTGTAGTGTATACGTTGACCTTGCAGGCATTATTGCCCAGTGTGTTCTTCAAACAACTGCCATCTAGCTGTGTGAGCTTGTTCACATTCTGTCTAAATATCAATAATAATACCGTCTCCAGAAACACCACCCGAGTGACGTTTTTCAAGCAGCAATAATATATTCCGTATCCACTGCTGTAGTGTATACGTTGACCTTGCAGGCATTGTTTCAATTTGTTTGCCCAGTGTGTTCTTTATTTTCAAACAACTGCCAGCTAGCTGTGTGAGCTTATTCACATTCTGTCTAAATATCAATAATAATACCGTCTCCAGAAACACCACCTGAGTGACGTTTTTCAAGCAGCAATAATATATTCCGTATCCACTGCTGTAGTAGTGTATACGTTGCCCTTGCAGGCATTGTTTGCCCAGTCTTTAACCAAGTGCCACCTAGCTGTGTGAGCTTTTTCACATTCCGTGTCCAGAAACATCACCTGAGTGACGTAGTGTGATTTCTGCCCTTTACAGCACAAAACGCAGCGCTGTGTCAACAATGTATTTTTTAGAAACATTTTTGCCCTTGATCCCCCTCTGGCATGCCACTGTCCAGGTCGTTGCACCCTTTAAACAACTTTAAAATCATTTTTCTGGCCAGAAATGTCTTTTTTAGCTTTAAAAATTCGCCTTCCCATTGAAGTCTATGGGGTTCGCGACGTTCGCATTTTTGACGCAAGTTCGCGAATATGTTCGCGAACTTTTTTTCCGACGTTCGCTACATCCCTACTAGAGGCAGAAGAAACAATGGTGTCATATGATGTCACTTCATTGTTCACATGTATACTTACGACAGAGGCAATTAAGACTGTAAGAAATTGACTGCAACAAGATAACACCCTCAGCAGCAGAACAAAATTCAATCCTAACCAAGTATGTTTGTTGCTAGATTTGTGCCTTAACACCACATACTTCAACACCACCTGTCTGCTACATACAATGCTGTTCTAACATCTGTACCCCGCCGGATTCAGAACACTTCACACATCCATTCATGCAACTCTCACAAGTAACACCTGTTTCTAGGAGTTGCATGACACATTAGTAATCCTATCACAGTAACTATACAGAATCAACACCTCTGTGAATTTCTTCAGATGTCACCTCTTTGAAGAGTTACAATGTGCCATTGTGATTGGATTAGTGAAAGAGTTTATATGACTATGACTACACATGGGCAAAGGGTTGAACTTACCATGTATCTGTCCTCAGCTACTATGTACTACAGTAACTATGTAAAGCAGGTTGCCTCCTGGAATACAAAATAATAAAGTTACTTTTTGAAGTCATATGGCATTTCCTCCTTGAGATTAAGTGGATTCTCCATTTTTGGGTTACAGGCAATTTATGTAATGTCTCAATCAACTACTTCTCCTGATGAAACACAATCTATTCATTTATTTATTTTAGCTCTCACGAATGACACGATCCATCTTAAAGGAATTACGTTTGGTGGAATTTTTGTCTTCATACTCTTCACTATCATATTAATTACAGGAGTTTTGGTGATGAGATGCAAGAAAAAGTAAGTACCTGTATACCTTCTAATGAACTAGATGTGATTATCTCCAGCTTTGCTAAACACTTTGGGGGTTATTTATTAAAGTCTGAATGCTAAAAACTCGAAAATAAATTTTTACAATAAAATGTAAACAAAATTTGTGGGAAAAAAACTCAAATTTTTCCAGATTTATTATACCCCGAGGCTGCAAAAAGTCAGGATCTGAAAATTTGCCATCTCAGACCTGCCGAGGTTGGATATAAGTCAATGGGAGCAGTCCCTCTCCTATTTGGAAATTTCTGTTATCTGCACTGTAATTAGCCCGAAATTCCAAGCAATTTGGGGGGAAATCTGAAAAAAATCATACGATACAGATTTTCACTCGAATTTATCGAGTCTTTCCCAGATCCAATTAAATCATGCTTTTGTAATAATAAATAAGGTAAGATTGTGAATTCTAGTTTGGCCTGTCTTTTTTATTTAAAAAAATCAGATAAATTCAGATTTTGATAAATAACCCCCTGTATGCTCTGAAACAAAACTGTAGGTAATAAAATGCCTATCAGATTTAATAACATTTGAATTATTTTTCAAAAGATGTTGACATTTAACAAAATCAAGGGGAGAATTAAGATCTGAAACAAAAATTGATTAAAGTCTGCACATTTATTTTTTAAGGTTTTGAAATATAATTTACATATTTTTAATACTGAGTGTACTTTTTTTGGATTTGTTTTACCAGGAGAAGGTCACCAGAACAGGTTGAAGAAAACAAAAGGTCATCACTAAACAACTATGAAGTGGTTCACTGCAATATAGAAAGAATTTCTAATGTATGGTTCTTGCTGCCTTTATATCAGTTATTATTAGCTATAAATCCAATTTGGATTGCCAAACTGTTCTGCCTGGCAAAGCCCATTATTTCCTATGGGAAAAATCAAAATGAGAAGTTCAGCAAAGTTGTGTCAACTTATTGGATTTCACTTACATTAAAGGATTTTTATGTAATTCTATCTAATATCTAGAAGTATGTGTAAATAGGGCCCCTCATATTTAAGAGGCTGTTCAATTCATGTTCAGTATTTCAGTAGAGGGGTTTAATTGAAATCTTTTATAATAATATATCCAAACAAGAATGTTATATTACTGGATGTAACCCAGTGCACACTAACATAGATTTCTGGTAAACTTTGAGCCCAGGATAAGTCCTAAAAGTGTTGTATACTCAAATTCATTTTATATTAAAATGACCATGTTTTAATCTGGAAATATAGAGGCCTTTTTTATCAACACTCTCATTTTAGAAGTTTTAGAAATTTTTGAAACCATAAATAAATAAATTTTCTCTAAAGCCACGAATACCATGTCATTTATTAAAAGATCAGAAAACCTCTAAAACGGACAATTGCTAGCGGAAAAAAAATTAGAAAACCTCTGAAGGTGCAAAAAGCTAAAAAAAAAAAAAAAAAGGTCCAATAGGATCAGAGCAGCTCCAACTGACTTCTATAGGATCTCAACTGCTTTTACTTGTTATTAGAGTTTTTAGAGCTTTTATTTAGAGATTTAAAAAAAACACATTTTTAGAAAAACAATTGATTTGTGAAAAAGAATATAAATTCAGATGTTAATAAATAGACCCCTAAATGAGATATGCAATGCACATCTGGGTTTGATGTTGACAATTAGAGATCTATAAAAATAAAAGCCTCTTAAGTGAAAAGTATGAAATAATGTCCAATTGACATGAAGTACTGTACTTTTCAATGTGGCCCTATTTTTCACCTTCCCATATTCAGGTATAGCCGGACTGTACCACCAACATGTAGGGGGTTATTTATCAAAGTCCGAATTTATCTATTTATTTATTTAACAAACTCTTTTCTGAAAAAAAATTGCGGGGAAAAAATCACGAAAAATAAAAATTTTATGAAATTTCCACGGGAAAACTCAGATTTTTTGGATTACTATTTTTGGATAATTGCACGAAACCCAGCACAGATCAAAAAGTCTTTGGGACTTATTGGCAACCTCGGCAGGTCTGAGATGCTGGATTTTCAGATTTGGACTTTTTCCATCCTCGGGGTAAAATAAATTCGGAAAAAAAACTAAATTTTTCA
The DNA here is from genome assembly GCA_038501925.1 of Xenopus petersii. Classification (NCBI taxonomy): domain Eukaryota; kingdom Metazoa; phylum Chordata; class Amphibia; order Anura; family Pipidae; genus Xenopus; species Xenopus petersii. Next base: position 12,199,785 of record CM076684.1, on the reverse strand, counting down.
GGTTTCGGCATTCGGAGTTTAGTAAATAACCCCAATAGTTTTGAAGTGGAGACTAAGAGAGAGTGTTGCTCTTATTTAATGCTTAGTCAATTAATATAACAAACCAGCCTTCATTAACAAACATCTCACTCACTCAGTATTTAATTGATAACATATTTTTCATATTCCAGCAAGAACCCAACATGGCTGTCAGCTCTCAAAGTGAATGTGAAAGATCAAATGAAGACCTGCAATATGTGACCCTTGATTTCTTAAGGTCAAAACCAGAAAGCTCTCCAGAACCACAAGAGTGTTTATATTCAAAAGTCACCAAACAGAACCAAAAAAAATTAATTGTTGGCATAAAAGAAGAGGCAATTCTGTTATATTAACTCAGTGATTCCATGATCTGTATTTGCCCTTGTCATAACTGTTGATCACCTGTCACAAAACAATGAACAGTCTAGCCTCAGAAACAATTTACTATTACACTGTATTGACAAGCAAAACTGAGTTAATCTATGTAACGAGTTATCTCAGGCAAAAGACAAGACCTTGCTAAATGGACTATTTGGATATTTCTTCATGCCGTCATGAAATCAGGAACTCTTGATATTGTTTTTTCTGGTGATACTGATTGTCCACTTTATTATATATATATGGGTGGGCAGATTTCCAATTTATGTCTGCATTTCAAATGGAATATAAACAAGACAAAATGTTTAAGCAACAAGAGAAAGTCAAATGGGCTGACATGCAGAGCCAGAACTATGGGTAGGTAGAAGATGCATGTGCTTAGGGTGCATAGGTGAGGGGGGCACTTGGCACATACCTCCTCTTTGCCTACCCCTATTGCAGGCTCCCTGCCCCCAACTCCCCACTGAAGATTAGTAACTACCTGCTCAGGTGCCCCTGTGTGACATCACTACGTGCACACGCTTTTTCATGGGGGCACAAAGGAGTGGGCACCTGGATCTGCTGATATGAATCTTTCTGGAACATTAACGCTGTATCATAGCATCATAATTAGAATGGGTCACTAATTAGAGCATTTATAGCCATATAGATACAAACTGTACCTAAGACGATAAAATGCATATTCCTTTAATTAAATGCTATTGCTTCAAAAAGATTTTAAGGCTTTTCACAAAAAAAAAAAAAAAAAGGCAACTCACGTGGCAATGTGTTCTAGAATGATCGAGATATAGAGAGAGAGATTATAATTTGTAATAGTGGAACATACTTCTGATTCCTGTTCCGATTATCTCGGCTTGTTGCTGAGCAGGGTTTTTTCCCTGAGCAGGATTTGAAAAAAAATTAAAGTATGGCATCTAAAACCTGAACTTTTTATTTTTCATATTTCACCTATGCAAAAAAACCTTGCTCAGCAACAATCTGAGGTAATCTGAGCAGAAACCTCAGGTAACTTCATGTACTCATGTGGGGTTTCAGTGAATGATTGCATGAGCTCAAGGCTTCAATACTCCTAAATCGGTAGGGATGCCTTTTCCTGGTGCTAACTATGGGCTGGGTATGGACGTAACATGGATGGACTGATTGCATGGTGAGGCAGGCCAATGCTATATTGGGGGTGGTACAATGATATCAGGGTGAGTTTGGTGATCGGCTAGCATTTCCAGAGTAGGGGTTGTGTCACTTTTAGATTTACATTTAAAACCGTGATTTGCATCTGATATCTAATGAGTGACTAGTTCAAGACCTATTATCCAGTTGGCCTATACGTCAGGGTGTTTTAGTCAAACATTTGTAGGGATCCATAGGGTTAATTTCACATATGGTCCTAAAAGTACCACATAGTGGGAAATCCACTGTTTGGCTAGCTATGGGTTGGACCTAAATTGAAGGGAGGGGGAGTGAGCCCTTTTCCCCTGTGCAGTGTGTTCTGGCAGATACTGGAGTTGGCCAGAAGGTGTCACTGCTGCGCAACTGCTTGATATAGCTTAGTCACCATGTGCTCACATTCATTGCTGCTTTTACTTTCACTGAGAGTGGACAGAACTGCTGCAGAGATATGAAAAGCCTCTAGAAATGCTTGGGGTACAGGAGCCCCAAGCCTGGGAGCTTGACCAGGAGGGTCTTAAGCTCCAATGCAAAACAGGACTTTTTGTGTGCTTGAACAGTGGAGAGTGTTTGGAGCTGTGTCATGAGGAATAAAGGGGGTTTGTTGTGCTTGCACTGCGGATAGTGTTGGGAGCTATATCTGAGGGAGGATAGTGGAAGGATCCAGCGAGAAACAGGCTTTGTTTGTGTGCCTGCTATGCGGGAGCAACAACCTCTTTCTAGCCGAAGAGGTATTTGGGCAGGTATCGCTACCTGGGGAACGTTTAAGAGCTCTTTGGGAAAAGGGAGTGAGACTTTCTTTGTCCACCAGTGTGGGACTTGCCTGGTAAGGAGGTGCCAGGATGCAAAGGCTTCCCCAGGGTAGTGCGTCATTAATATGTGAACTGCATATTTAATTTGCGCTTTTACACTTATATAAAATTATTTGTTATACAGCACTTGGTGTGTTTAATTGTTGTTTTCTAATGGGTGTATTCCCAGATCCCACTAGGTGGATACACTGTGTGAAATAAATTCCCAGTACCCTTTACCTTTGCAAAGGGAATTCAGGACCTGTATTTTGGTAAGAAAGTAATGGTGTGCAACCTATGGGACAGGTAGGTGGCCAAGATGGGGTTACATATTGTAACAAATGAAAGATGTTATGGTGGGCCTCCTGTGCTTGTGGGCTCAGGGCAAATGTGAGTTTATTTAATGGTGTTGACAGTAGGTTATAGAGGTAAGTCCAACTTAACTGGATGGTATATATAATATCTGAAATGGGGAGCACAGAAACGATGAGCAGCATCAACAGTTCACTCTGTGCTGCACGTGCCACTTAGAGTGCATAGCCAGTGTGCAGAAAAATTATTTTAAAGTGAATACTATATAGAAAAATGACTTTTATTTACCTTGTTAAAAAGCCGTCATAAACCAAGGAATCCTAAGCTTTATGCGTTTCATGGCATCTCACTTTTTCTTTTAACTTGTCAAAAATTTGAATTGTGCAACTTCTTCAGATTGGGCAGAGAGGGAGAGAAATAAACAGTGCAGGGAGAATGTTCAATGAACAGGGCAGAGAGGGAGAGAAAAGAACACTGCAGGGAGGGGGAAAGGAACAGGACAGAGAACAAGCAGTAAGGGTGATCTGATGTCTGCAGGGAAGGCAGCGCCGGATTTCATTGATGGCCGCATGGTCCAACCAGGCGGCCGCGCGGTCCTAGCGCCCACCTACACCTCCCCTTCCCAGCGAAAAAACGCCGGCGCAGCTGCTGTAATTGAATGGGGACGCACACGTCCCCATAATGCGGCTGGGCGGCATGCCGCCCATATTTTTTTGCCGCCCTAGGCCCGGGCCTATGCGGCCTCGCCGCAAATCCGGGCCTGAGGGAAGGACTGAGTGTCACATCACAAACATTCCCACTCCTCCCTCAGTGGCTGCTGCTCTGTAACTTAGGCAGAAGATGTCGGAAGCTCCAGAGCCTGATACTGGAAACTCCTGGACAGGAACCTTGCAAAGTGGGTGGGCTGTGCACAGTTTTAAAGCTAATACAAATGTTTTTTACCCAAAAGGTAAAAATAAAAACAATTTCTTCTATTTAACATGGTTTGCTGTATTGTGAAAATATATGCTATATGTTCCCTTTAACAATGGATGCTGTTTCAAGTGACACTTCTAAACCAGCAGAAAAATAAATGCTAATTGTCCATCATCCAAAAATGGTATGAGAGGATCCTGTTGGTATGCATCAACCATCTTTTCCTAGCTGGCCAATGACACACCCATATAGTGTTTATGGTGCAACAATACCCAACTTATTTATTGGTAATAACCCAATAACAGCACCGCCACTTTATAGTGTTCCTGCAGCTACACACCACAATCCTTTTTTTATACACTTAAAATCCACATACTTCGTCCAATGTGTCTTCTTATATGTGGCCTGCACAAAAGCCTTTTTTTTTTTTTTTTGCAACAACTGATTCCTACAACATCAATGTCCTCTTCAAGTTTAACAAATGCTTTACATACTGAGACAGCAAACACTGCATTAGCAGTGGATCAATTCCATGTGTTAGAGAAGCCATTCATTACCAGAAATAGATACATTTTTAAATTACTGCACATTTGCAAGCTACTAAGAATAGAAAATCAGAATTGAAAAGAATGAAGCACAACCATACTCATCTCCTGAAGAAAAAATTGATGACAACACAACATCTGTTTGAAATCAATGGTTCATTGGCAGATATTGCTTCATCAATGTGTAAGCTTGAAGAAAACACAATAAAATGCCCTGACATTACTCCTATTTCTAGTGTCGACAACACACCAACCATTTGTGTTAATTAATTTAAAGTCTTCAGTGAGTATGGTTGCAATCTCTTATGGAATTCTGCCTTTGAATATTGCCTTGGGGTGAGGCTGACATTTTATCAAATTTATTTGATTAAATGTGAATAAATGCTGTGGTCATTTTACCCCATTTCTGGCTCCTGGCGTTTCATTAATGTATGTAACAATGGGGTTCAGTGGGAGGGCTGAAAGTGAAGGGTCAATTGAGGAGTCTCATTGTCTTGTATTTTGGCTGTGTAATACTTGCAACAAATGGTCACCAATGTGTTTCAAAGTTGATATAGATCCTGTTATAAAGCAATGTTTTTTCAATTAAAATTGTGACAAAGATTTGTTGTTGTTTTTTTAAAGACCAACTAAGGGCCAACATTTATTAGACATACGTTTCAATTAATAAAGAAGGCAAAGGCTACAGTCTCACTTATGTACTCCAAACCTAGATTCAAAGTTAAAAATAATGTTTACTTAGATGTAGTTCAATGTTTACTACTACTTTCTATAGAAATGAGTAGATTAAGGGAAAATTCTATTTACACACACACGTAGAATATTGGTTTAGTAACTGAACATCAAGCATAGCTTTGGTTGTAACGCCTACAGAATTGATATCTTACTGAGATGTCTGGTTGCTAGGGTACATTGTATGATAGTAACTCCTGTTTGAATGAGAGTATAATGTGAATTGTAGAGGGTGTTATAGAAGGAAGATGACAATGTTTCAGGAAATAGAGTGCCCTCACATAAAAAGCTGTTTTGTGGGGTTTAGAAACATGGTATGTGCAAATGACACTTGTCTAAAAAATTGACAGCTCCAAAAGATGTTACTGATCACACCTCATGGGGGAAAAAAACAAGAAAAATGTAGTGTAGCGTTCTCATTAAACAAACACCTTCAGTATGACCACATGCAATCTTATCAGTGTTACAGAGTCCCAATATAGAACCTTTATCATTCTAGTTTACACCAAGTGCAAAGGAATATCTATCAAACATACATCAATTGTGTAGTGAGTAATTGTGTTTTAGAAGAGGGAAAAGTTTTTTTACAGAATATGTTTAATACCCACACTCCAAACAATGCTATTTATGGTAATTGATCATACTCACAGATTCGTAGAGTGTGCTTCTCTTATCAAAATCAAATCTCTCTCATCAACATAGACATTACCTTTGATATCTTTCCTTTGTGCACAATAAAGAATAGCATGTGCAGAAATGTTTACAAATATTTCCCATAGTCACCCATGGCCAGCATTCACCCATGGGTTAATTCCCCCCTGCAGGCCAGCGAACAGGACCTCCCACTAATTTAAAAGTACCACCTCTTCCCTCTCCCCCTTGTCTTTTTTGTACTGTCCGGACCAGGGGATAGGAGTACAGTGTTAGGATTAACATGAAGATATGGATGGACGAGTAACAACCCTAGAAGCTCCCCAGCTGGGGGTTAGCAAAGGGTTAATGTACTTGCCTGTGGTTCGCCTCCCGCATGGCGGGTCAGGGGACTGCAGAGGAGCGTTGCAGATTGTGCAGTGCTGTGGGAAGAAGGCTGAATCCTCCCGTGGCACGGGTTAAGTAAGCCGAGTGCTCAGGAGATTACAGCGCAGTGTAGGAGTTGGGAGAGCAGTGAGACGCTAGGATGTGACGTCAGAGGCGGAAATTCCCGAGCGGCCATCTTTGTTGCGGGCATTATGCGCAAATGTATATAAAGGAAATAAACAGTGGGCGAAAAAAAGGAGCGTTCAAACCCTGGATATGGGGTTATTTTAACAGGTGCAGGATAAAGGGATATATAATTATTATATCTACCGCCTAAGCCTATTTCAACAGGTAAGCACTTCCTGTTGTTGCCATTCTGCCACTCGAGTATTGAAGGTAGCAGAAAAGGTATGTGAGGAAAAGTTCAGCTATATCCTTGGTTTTACTTTAGGAAAAAGCTGATTTATTTTCATTTTTTCTCTGATTAGCTCACCAATGGAGCCTGGTATGACTGGGAAAGCCGCCCAATCTAAGGAGGAAACAGTGAGAAAGTGGGGTCGGCCACAAATAGATGTGATGGTATCCTTTCAGAACAGGAAATGTCTGAGATTCTTCTCAAGGTTTCCATGCAAGTTTGCAGAAGCAGTGGATGGCCTAAGACAGACTTGGTCAAAAGACTTCATTTATATTTTTCCTCCATGTCCTTTAATTTGGAGAGTGTTGAAGAAAATAAAGAAGGACAGAACAAAAGCAATTGCAATAATTAAAGCACTGCGTATCTTGACAGCGTTATATAAATAAATGATGATGATGATAATTCCCTTCTGGCCCAGGAGGCCGTGGTTTCCCCTTCTCCAAAGATTATCTGTGGACCAGCCAATGCAGATTCAGTGCTTTCCAGGCTGGTTGACACAGGGAGCCATTCAGATCCAAAGTCAGGATCATCTCTGTCTGATGGCTTGGCGGTTGAGAGGGCCAGAATGAAAAGATTGTCTCTTAAAGAGGGAGTCATAGAATTACTGTTGAAATCAAGGAGAGCAAGCACTTCACAACAATATTATAGAGTATGGGGAATGTGTGCAGAATTTGTGACAGAAAATGAAGGAAATCCTCTGTCTCCATCACCTTCAATGGTGATAGCATTTTTGTTTGCAGGCTACAAGAAAAAATTGCAGATAAGTACGCTAAGGGGACAGATATCAGCGATTTCGGCATTGACAGAAGAAACACTGGTAAAGAGATTCTTTAATGCCCTAATCAGAGTGAGGCCAGTGAAGAGAAGTTGTCTGCCACCTTGGGATCTTCCTTTAGTTTTGAGAGTCCTCACAAAGTCTCCGTTTGAACCATTGGAGGATGTTTCAGTATGGAAAAGGACGCTGAAAGTTATTCTCTTAGTAGCGATAACATCAGCTTGTAGAGTGGGAGAAATAGCAGCTTTAGCAGCTTCTGAACCACATACAGTGATTTTTGAGGATAAAGTGTTGTTAAAATCCTCATTTGGTTTCCTTCCAAAAGTGATGTCAAAATTTCATATGGATTTGGAGGTCATCTTACCTTCCTTCTTTCCAGAGCCTAAATTGTCAGAGGAAGAAATGTGGCATACGCTGGATTTAGTGAGGGCCATAAAAGTCTACTTGGAAAGAACAAAGAAGTGGAGAAGGTCAGAACATCTGTTCGTAATTCCAAACGGATACAGAAGGCAGGAAGGAGTGTCCCTAAAGGGTTGAAGGCTCACTCTACCAGGGCATTGGCAAGTTCCTGAGCGGCACAAGCCAAGGGGTCACCAGAGAGCATCTGCAAATTGGCAAGATGGTCATCTTTAAATACATTTGTAAAACATTACAAGTTGGATGTGTTGTCCTCCCAAGAAGCAAAATTTAGGAGACAAGTTCTACAATCTGTAGTGTATTCCACTGATTAAAAGTTTTTTGCTCAGATTTTGTGTCCCACCCTCTATGTTAACCTTGGGGATTTCCCATTGGTGAATGCTGACCATGGGTGACTATGGGAAAACAGGAAATTGTTTATACTTACCGTAATTTCTGTTTCCTGGTCACTTCCATGGCTGCATTCACCAGGGAGTTTCCCACCCTCTTTTTAAGGGAACAGCTTTAATACTGAGACAAGGGGGAGAGGGAAGAGGTGGTACTTTTAAATTAGTGGGAGGTCCTGTCCGCTGGCCTGCAGGGGGGACTTAACCCATGGGTGAATGCTGCCATGGAAATGACCAGGAAACAGAAATTAGGGTAAGTATAAACAATTTCCTGTTTTTAATAAGAATAAAATATAGCACTTACAGAATTTCTCTCTAAAATCACGTATGAAACCAAAGAAGTTCCCCGCAATGTTTGCCGTAATGTCTTTGGCGTTAGTCAGTCTCTACTGCGCAAGTCTCGACTCCACTTCCACACTCCTCCGTCACCGTTGACTCGTTTCCCTGCAAAGTTTCTTCCAAGAATGATGATGTGTCCTCAAAAGATCCACTCTTTATTGTCCCACAATGTTGAAATTCACAACTTTTTATCAATATGAGATTGTATTCACATACAATCCCCATACACTTCAATATGATTGTATTGTATTAAACAATATATAATATACTTGAGTATAAGCCGTCCCGAGTATAAGCCGACGTACCTAATTTTACCTCCAAAAAAGCTTATTGACTCAAGTATTAGCCTAGGGTGAGAAATGCAGCAGCTTCTGGTAAGTTTCAATCAAAAAATTGAGTGTTTCTGCTCCCATTAGAGGTGCTGGCATCTCGTTTTTGGATGCCGGCGACCATTCTTGGACGCCGGCGACTATTCTTAGGCGCCGGCGACTATTTTTAGACGCCAGGACAGTTTTTGCGCTTGACCCGAGTATATGCTGAGGTAGTGTTTTTCAGCATATTTTGGGGGCTGAAAAACTCGGCTTATACTCGAGTATATACGGTATGTTATACAATGTACAGTATGCAATATGCATAAAATCCCACTTTATATTAAAAATACTGTGAAGTTAAAATCTATATTAAGACCACCCTGAGAGAGGGATTAACTCTCTCATTGTAATATATTCATTGTCAAATTGCCTCCTCTCCAGAGTGCCATAAATTTCTCAATCCCATACCAATGCAAACCTACTTGGCACTTGGCATTATGTTTTTCCTAGAAATGTTTTCATGCTCTCCTATTCTTTCCCTCAATTTCCAATTGTTTTACCTTTATATTGGAGGCCACAGGGGCACTCTAACATATAGATAACATTACTCGTGTCACATCAAATTAAGACCTGAATCTGAAACATTTCTTAAGTGACAAAACTATTAAACATTTTGACCATTCCACTATATCTGCATGATTTGCACAGGTTACATGTAAAAAACCCTTTATACAACGCTCTCTTAATACCTTCACCCTCTTTTTTCCTGTAATGGGTATATACCAACTTCTGTTTCAAATTTGGAGCTCTTTAAAAAATAACTTTAGGTTTATTAGGAAGAAGAAGTGGTATTTTTAATTTCCCTTGCCTTAAGGTTATTGGGTTTTAAAACAAAATTCAAAATGATCCTATTTAATATCTTCTCTCTCTCATAACATTTTATCTCTATTCAAACTTCTCACAACCTCACACGTTTTCTCTATAACTTCTTATAACCTCTCTACAAATCTATTAATCAGAACCTGTTGTAATCTTGTAGATAACTAAAAATTTTTCTCACACACCTAAACTGTCCATTAGGAATATTTTTATCATTTGTTACTAGAGGCTAAAACGTAATTAATATCTACAGGTTCAAAAATATCCGTGTATGTATTTGGCCTTTGTCTTTATATAAATCTGGAGATCCAAAAAATCTTATCAGGGCTAAAATTTGAATCCAAATTCATATCATTCCTATTTACCTCTTCTACAAACTATAACAGTTCTACTACCCCTTTTTTTACACAATCAGTAAATCATCAATGTAGGGTTTCCATAGGGTCTGCCCCACGCCCAGTTCCATGGAATTTAGGACAAACTTGTCCCAGTATCCCATGAACAAATTGGCATAACTGGGTGAAAACCATGTACTCAGGGCCGTACCACAGACCTGGAGGTAATGTTGGCCTTCATACCAAAATAAACTATGTTTATGTATAAATTCAATACCTTTAATAACAAAGTCTCTCAAATCCTGACTCAGCTCGCCATCTTCCTTTATAAAATACATCCAGTGTGGCAATCAACATTTAAGATTCCCACATGAAAGAAACCCTTTAAGATATTCAAAACCTGAATTGAATTTTTAAGATATGAAAGTAAATGCATGACATATTCTTGCAATTTAGTATCAATATATTGGGAGAGGTTACTAGTTAGGAAGTTAATGCCAGAAAATATTGTCTGTCCTGGAGGTGTCAGTGAATTTTGGTTAAATATAGAAAAGGGAAATTTTCTGTCAGTCATTTCCAGTAATATTAAGGGCTTTTTTGACTTCTGCTTTTGTAATTATTCTATAATTTTTTTTAGGTAGGGTTATTTTTCAGTTTTATATAAATATTTGTATCTCCTAAGAGTTTCTCACATTCTATTTTAAAATAGACAGGGCCACATTACATTATCCCTTATAATACACGAGTGATACTCTGAGTTCCCTGTATAACTCAGCCTGCAGCCTTGTGCCTTTATATGGTCACAGAACAACCCCTCAGTGACTTCTAATATCCTTATCATTTACAGTAGGGGGTACATTATCCCTTATAATACATGAGTGATACTCAGAGATCCCTGTATAACTCAGCCTGCAGCCTTGTGCCTTTATATGGTCACAGAACAACCCCTCAGTGACTTCTAATATCCTTATCATTTACAGTAGGGGGTACATTTTCCCTTATAATACATGATTGATACTCAGAGTTCCCTGTATAACTCAGCCTGCAGCCTTGTGCCTTTATATGGTCACAGAACCCCCTCAGTGACGTCTAATATCCTTATTATTTACAGTAGGGGGTACATTATCCCTTATAATACATGAGTGATACTCAGAGTTCCCTGTATAACTCAGTCTGCAGCCTTCTGCCCTTATATGGTCACAGAACCCCCCAGTGACTTCTAATATCCTTATCATTTACAGTAGGGGGTATATTATCTCTTATAATACACGAGTGATACTCAGAGTTCCCTGTATAACTCAGCCTGCAGCCTTGTGTCTTTATATGGTCACATAACCCCTCAGTGACTTCTAATATCCTTATTATTTACAGTAGGGGGTACATTTTCCCTTATAATACATGAGTGATACTCAGAGTTCCCCATAGGCTAACATTAACTTCGGTAGCTTTTAGATGGCGAACTAGGGGGTCGAAGTTTTTTTAAAGAGACAGTACTTCGACTATCGAATCGTCGAATAGTCGAATGATTTTTACTTCGAATCCTCCGATTCGAAGTCGTAGTCGAAGGTCGAAGTAGCCCATTCGATGGTTGAATAGCCCAAAAAAAAACTCGAAATGCGAAGTTTTTTAACTTCGAATCCTTCATTCGAAGTTAGTGAATCGGCCCCTTAGTGTTTAAGTGTGTGGTGCTCACTTTCAATCAACAATATCTACTTTGCTGTCATATTATTTGCTAAAACAAAATATAAATATAACAAAAAAAATGTAGCCAGAGCAATACAGGAAGCTTGCTCTATCAAAAGATAATACATTAATTAAAATACTACAAACAGAATGAAAAAATATTTGGAAGTTCTTGTTCCTCAAAGAGACAGGGTGGTGCTATAACACTCACAATATAAACAGCATTAACACACAATGGTGTGAATAGAAACACTAAGATAGTGAAAAATGGTCAGAAATTCGTTGTGGTTTGTAAAAGTCCATTAAAGCCAATTTATTTTGTGGGGTTTGTTTGAGCAAAGGGAGAAGCACTCAGACAGGGCAGTACATTTTCATCTTAGTAATTTAAACTTAGATGCAACTGAAATATGGGGAGCAAGTTGGGGGAATGATTTCATACAGTAGGAGTGATGGTGGGTACTTTTCTGTTCTACTATTACTTCTCTTATATCTGCTCTTTCCACTGCTGTAATCTTAAATATGTCTATTAGATCTTGACCAAATGAATATACCAGTGTCCCCCTCGAAAATTCAACGGCATAAGAAAATGGACGCCGGTGTCCGTTTTTTTGGACGCTGGCACATTTTTGCCAGTTAATTTGCTCCGTTTTCGAATTTTTCGCCGTTTTTGGAATTTCGCTGCAAATTCACAAATTTTTCGGCCAAGCAAAATGCCACAAATTCAACCATCACTAATGATAGGATGATTTTGATTGTGTATACATTGGTTGATAATCAATAGTGATGAGTGAATCTGCTCTGTTTTGCCGAAGTATTCACAAAACTGCAAACAATTTCATGAAACACATTAAACTCTGCCCTTTGATAGCTGGTAAATTGATTAGTAAGTCAATTAGGCTCTATGTTTTCCCAATCAGCTGCATATAAATTCAGACCCAGTATAGGGGGTGGCACTAGTGTCAGGGGCATGGCATTAGTGCTAACATTTGCATAGGCTTCAGAACCAGGGGGGCCACAGGGGCCACGGCCTCCCCAAAAAAAATTCTCCTGGATTTTTTTTTTTTTTTAAGAATTCTGCTTATAACAGCTTGAGCAACCTTTTTCAAAATACTTGCGCCAAAACCCGATGCCATTATCATTTATTTTGGGGCTGAAGAAGCCGAAAGATGACTAAAACTGGCCAATCGCGTTCAGCAAATAGGCTGATCCTGCGCTTACACGCTGATTGCTGAGAGAGAGGATCTGGTGTGCGGCTCTGCGTGGATGAAGACGTTCTGCCTGCTGCTCCGTCTCCAATAAACTCCGTACAGACAGACACGTGATGTATTGCTAAAGATTTAATTATATGCTGCAGAGGTTTCCCGTGTGTGTGTGTTTAGCCGGAAGATGGGAGGGGGCGTGTGTTAGGGGAGGGAGAGATCACAGACAGCTGGACTTGCTGCACCTTCCTTCTGCCTAGTGCCGGTCTTAGGCTAATGAGACCTATTGGGCCCAATCTGTCCCCGTGCCCATGGGGCCCCCACCATAGCAAAATCTTGCAATTGACTTCCTCCCGCATCAAACATCAAATTCATGGAATTAATCCTTTAAGTTCTGGGGTATTATACATGGAATTGCAAATGTGTCTTTTGGCTTTTATAAAATAAATTGCATTATTAAAAAGAAACATTTAGCTATCTATATATTCAATATTTTTCCTATAGTGGACATGGTCAAAGGCACAATTCAGCAGGAACAGCCCCTAAGTTTGCTCATAGTCTGTACAGAGAGATCCCATAAAACTGTGGCAGCATAGGTATTCCTCTGTACTAAGCACAATTCAGCAGGAACAGCCCCTAAGTTTGCTCATAGTCTGTACAGAGAGATCCAATAAAACTATGGCAGCATAGGTATTCCCTGTACTAAGCACAATTCAGCAGGAACAGCCCCTTAAGTTTGCTCATAGTCTGTACAGAGAGATCCCATAAAAATATAGCAGCATAGGTATTCCCTGTACTAAGCACAATTCAGCAGGAACAGTCCCTAAGTTTGCTCATAGTCTGTACAGAGAGATCCCATAAAACAATGACAGCATAGGTATTCCCTGTACTAAGCACAATTCAGCAGGAACAGCCCCCTAAGTTTGCTCATAGTCTGTACAGAGAGATCCCATAAAACAATGACAGCATAGGTATTCCCTGTACTAAGCACAATTCAGCAGGAACAGCCCCTAAGTTTGCTCATAGTCTGTACAGAGAGATCCCATAAAACTATGGCAGCATAGGTATTCCCTGTACTAAGCACAATTCAGCAGGAACAGCCCCTTAAGTTTGCTCATAGTCTGTACAGAGAGATCCCATAAAAATATAGCAGCATAGGTATTCCCTGTACTAAGCACAATTCAGCAGGAACAGTACCTAAGTTTGCTCATAGTCTGTACAGAGAGATCCCATAAAACAATGACAGCATAGGTATTCCCTGTACTAAGCACAATTCAGCAGGAACAGTCCCTAAGTTTGATCATAGTCTGTACAGAGAGATCCCATAAAACTATGATAGCATAGGTATTCCCCTGTACTATTTACCATACAACAGGAAGGTTTGAGGATAAATCTTTAAAAATGCACATATACTGTGAAAATAAATTCCTGCATTTTGTATGCAGTTGAACTCTAGAAATAAATTAGTGAAATGTAGTGAGTAATTATCATGGGGCAGGAACCCTGTGCCAGATGGCAAAACTCCATTTACGGGGCCCCACCAAAATGGTTCCAATTGGGCCCCGCAGTTGTTAAGACTGACCCTGCCTTCACCTCTTCCATGTGCCTCATCGATGGAGCGGCCGCAGTGAGCTGGCTCTGGCTGTGGCTGCACATTTGCAGAAGATGATGCCATGGTGACACAGGTGCAAGCTGCGACACCTGTCAGCATGAGTGAGCCCCCCACCGCTCGGTGCCCAGCTGCTTCATGAGTGCATTCAATAGTGGGCTTAGAACAATCAAAGGGCGGGAGAGGGTACCATTGCCACTGGTACTCGGTCATTTTGTCCTCAGCTCTTGGAGGACTACAAGTCCCTACTTCCATCACCATTAATTACAGGCTGCCTGATGTTGGGAGTTGTGTGTAAATAGAGCTGCTAGGCTAGCCTTTAGCCAAGCAATCCAATAAGCACAATGGGGAAGCCGCAACTTCCCAGAAGTTACATTCATTGCTCATCATTCGGTGGGAGCTGTGAATGATGTGCAATGAATGTAACTGCTGGGAAGTTGCTGCTTCCTCATTGCTGCTCATAGGATTGCTAGGCATGCATTTTGATGTTTTGCTGCCCCACTGCTGTTTACTCTTTCAGTGCCACAGTGATGGGCACACATGCTGTTAGTCCTTAAAGGCCTATGTGTGTCATTTGTGAGGGGTAGGGTCTATGCCACAGGTCACATTAAATTTCCACTGTGCCATTCAGTCTGGGGGTATTTATACATGAAATTTCCTGAAATGTGAAATTGAAATTCCCTGGAAATTCAGTGAAAACACACGGGAAAGTGGGTGGAGTCAAAGGGGAGTGGCTAAAAGGGGGTGTGGCCAAAAAATTGCAGCGCGCCTCCATTGCTCCTCTTCCTGGCCCCCCCAGCTGAAACCATCTTCTGCTGCCTATGAACATTTGGTAAGTGCTAATATTTCAAAAGTGCTTAGAAATGGCAGCTATACAAGGCAGTTGGACAAGGCAAAAGGAACTGGATTCTCCTGCAATCAACAGTGAACCAGCTGGGAGAAGACTTTTTTGTACCTGGTAGTTTGTTACTTTTTACTCCAAAAATGCTTTATCTTGTATTTCTCCTCCTCTCAGTCTTATGCTTCCTAAAACATTTTTCACCACCTCCACTATCAAGTCACAAATCTATACAAATCTCAGCCTCTCTACTTTCCACTCCTTCCCTCTCCACACATGAAGTTTATAAGGTACTCTGTCTAGCTAAACCCTTCTGATTCATGGAAACGAAGAACTTACAAATCCCGCTCTCACTTAGTCTATATCTAGTTTCTTTTGCTGGCAGCTGGGGACACTTCCCCAAATCCTGGCCCATACCCCATCCCAGTTATATCACGGCCACAAGCTCCTTCTCTTCAGTGCAAATTCCAACAGTACAGAACTCTTATTCCTATACCCAAAAACCCAGTTAATCTTTTCTGTGCTCTCTGTAATGCCAGATCTGTTTGCAACAACTTACCGCTATACACAACCATTTCATTGCCAAATCCTTTAACCTTCTCACACTTACTGAAACCTGGCTTGCTGCTACTGACACTGCTTCACCTGCTGCCCTGTCCTATGGGGGCTACACCTTACTCATACTCCAAGGCCTGGAAACAGATCTGGGGGTGGGATAGGTTTGCTTCCCTGCTGTACTTTTAAAGTTCTTCCACCTGTTCCTTCTTTATCTTTCTTCTCATTTGAGGATCATCCATCATATTAGGTGACTTTAATATACCCATTAACAACATTAACAACCGTCTCTTCTTTCGCTAACATCCTCCCTAGGCTTATCAATGTGCTCAGACTCCCCCTCTCACTCCAATGGCAACACTCTGGATTTACCAGACTCTGTTCAACCACCAATTTTACGAACTCACCGTTTCCCCTCTCACAATAGGCTCACATTTAAACTCTCACTAACTCCCTCCTCACTCCCTGCTATTCCCCAAACATGTACCTACCGTGACTTGCGTGCTCTAGGACGTGCCGCATGTCTCTTCTTCCTTTGACTCTCTTAACTAATATCTTGGCTATCTCTCGTCCTAATGTGGCTACCTCTGTGGCTACTACAGCACACTCACCACTGCCCTTAATGAACTTACTCCTGCAAAAAACTAAATTTGCTAGACCCAAAACAATTCAACCATGGCATACTGCTCATACAAAAGGGCTCCAAAGACACTCATGTGCACTTGAGCATCGCAGGTACAAAATCCACTTAGCATTAGACTTTTGGATCTACAAATCTGCCCTACACTCTATAACACCAGCCTTTCCCAAGCCACTCATTAATTCCTTTTCTAAAAAAACTGGCACCACTTTTCTCTACCTTTAACACTCTTCTTTCCCCTTCTCCACCCCTCCATGCACATCTCTGATCGAGATATTGCCGAGCACTTTAAAAACAAAATTTAAATTAACATTACACTACTCACCCCCCTACACTTCCATCACCCTTCCTCCATATTTCCCAGTCTCTCCTGTGCTCCTTCACCCCTGTCACTGATGAGGAAGTCTCAAAACTGTTGACCTCTTCTCACCTTTCCACCTGCCCGCTTGATCCAATTCCCTCAAAACTTCTCCACAATGCTAATCCCTGTCTAATCAAAGCCTTAACTCATTTATTTAAGCTCTCACTCTTAATGGAAATCTTGCCTTCTCAACTAAAACATGCTTTTGTCACCCCCATTCTGAAAAAAACCTCTCTTGATCCCTCTAATCTTGATAACTAGGGATGGGCAAATTTTTTCGCCTTGTTTCGGCGTAATTTTTTTTTTTTGATGCCCATAGACTTTAATGGTCGTCGGCGACATTTAGAATTTTTGGTGAAACGAAACGGGTCAAATTAGCCCATCCCTATTGATAACCTCCGGCCTATCTCTCTGCTACCTTTCATCTCCAAACTACTTGAGCGCCTAGTCTACAACCAACAAACCTCGTTCCTCTCTGACAATAACCTGCTGGACCCCCTACAATCTGGTTTTAAGCCACAACACTCCACTGAAACTGCCCTAACCCGACTAATGACCTTTTAAATAGCTAAAGCCAACAATCACTTCTCTTTATTAATACTGCTTGATCTCTCAGCTACATTTTACACGGTCGACCACCCTCTTCTACTCCAGTCCCTCCATTCACTCGGCCTTCATGACATGGCCCTGTCCTGGTTCTCTTCTTACCTTACTAATTGTTCCTTCAGTGTCTCCTATAATGGAGTAGCATCTTCTCCTCTTTCTCTTTCTGTTGGGATTCCTCAAGGCTCTGTCTTGGGCCCCTTATTATTCTCCCTCTATACCTCCTCCCTCTGCAAACTAATCAACTCATATAGTTTCCACTACCACCAGTGTCATATGCTGATGACACTCAGATACATCTCTCCTCTCCTGATCTCAGCCGAGAACTCCTAACTCGATTATCTTCCTGCCTGTCCATTATCTCTACTTGGATGTTGCAACGCTACTTTATATTAAACCTCTCTAAAATGGAAATGGTTCTCTTCCCTCCAACTAACACCATCAACATCCCAGAAGTATCCATCATAACTAACAATTCCACTATCACCCCGTCTCCCCAGACCCGGTGCCTTGGGTTTAACCTAGATTCCGCCCTGTCCTTCACTCCTCATATTCAGTCACTTATTAAATCATGACACTTCCACCTAAGGAACATATACAAAATACAATCATTTATCACCCAAGATGCTGCCAAAATTCTTATTCACTCATATCACATCTAGACTACTGTAACTCTCTTTTAATTAGCCTTCCCCTCCAGAGACTGTCATCTCTCCAGTCCATAATGAACACTGCTGCAAGGCTCATAAACCTCAGCAACTGCTCCTCTGCCACACCACTGTGCCAATCACTACACTGGCTTCCGCTACCATTCAGAATAAAAATTCAGATTAATGACCCTGACATTCAAAGCATTTCATAACTCTGCCCCACCCTACATCTCTGATCTCATCTTTATATACTCACCCAACATTGCTACGCTCCTCTACTGACCTGCTTCTTAACTCTTCTCTCATTACATCCTCGCATTCAAGACTTTGCAAGGGCTGCACCCCTCCTCTGGAACTCTCTCCCATGGTCTGTCCGACTTTCTCCCAACTTTTCTGCTTTCAAAAAATCTCTTAAAATGCTCTTCTTTAGAGAAGCCTACCCTCACTCTGCTAAACTATCAAATGCAATACAACATCTCTCCCACTTAATTCTAATCTTGCCCACTCCCACACCTTGTGCCTCCTTATTCCCTTCCCTTCAGATTGTAAGCTCCTTTGCACAGGACCTTCCTCACCTTTTTTACCGGTATTGGTTGTGATGTATGTAACTCCATATGTTCTATGTATATAATTCATGTGATTTAATTGTATAAACACATTTACTTTACAGCACTGCAAAATATGCTGGCGCTATAGAAATAAATGTTAATAAAATAATAAAGCCTATGGACATAGACTTTTTTTGAAGCAAAATATATTTTTTTAGTTTATGGGTGATTTATTTTTCTCACTCCAATTGCATTAAAGGCATTGGGCATTTTTTCTCACTTCAAATGCATTGATAATAGGTGTTTTTTTTCTCACTCCAAATGCAAAATAAGTATTTTTTATCAAAGCAAATATTGACATTTTTTCTTGTATTTTTCACCGTGAATTTTTGTCACAGTATAGCAAAAAAAAAAATGCTGACGGCAAAGCATGGAATTTCTCAGTGAATCCATTTATGGCAGCTGCACGCTGCGTCTGCATCCGACAGTCGTGTTGCGTCACATCAACAATGCGACACGATTCAACAATGCCATTACTTACCTTGTTTCCGTTGCATCCGACGTGACGCCTACGATTTTGTGCAGCTCGTCGGAATCGGTCGTGTAATCCTGCCCTAATAAGGTATATTTCTTGAACACGTGTTATTATGGATACATATGTACTGATTGCAAACTAATTGCTAAGTTAATTAAGGAACACAGTTGTTATTATGTATATTATATATATATGTATAGTTTACTAATATATTGTAATAGTGAATGTTTTAATGAGAAAGATCTTTCTACCTATTCAAATTTTTATAGTCAATAATGTATATTTGGTGAAAATTGGTGAAATTGGGGCCTTGGTTGGTGCATTCTAGAAATTATTTATTCACTTTTTGTATTATTTACTTATCTTATTTATTAATTCATGCAGCTAGGATATTGGGTACAGCTGGAGTGAGCCATAGGTACTTTTATTTGGAACTTAGAGATTATTATTGCCATCTAGAGAGTGGTCATTTATGTTGTTTTTATATTGGTATTTTATAAAAGTTATAGTTTATTAAAAGTTAAAAAAATAAAAAAAAATTAAAACAATAATATATATATATATATATATATATATATATATATATATATATATATATATATATATATATATATATATATATATATATATATATATATAGTGAGCAGGATCATATGAACAGACAGGCTTTGAACAGGGCAAAGTCCATTTATTGTTCACATACTGTATATACTCGAGTATAAGCTGTCCCGAGTATAAGCCGAGGTACAGTACCTAATTTTACCTCCAAAAACTGGGAAAGCTTATTGACTCGAGTATAAGCCTAGGGTGAGAAATGCAGCAGCTTCTGGTAAGTTTCAATCAAAAAATTGAAGGTTTCTGCTCCCATTGGAGGTGCCGGCGAATAGTTTTTCGATGCCGGCGACCATTCTTGGACGCTGGCGAATATTCTTGGAGACTATTCTTGGATGCCGGCAAATATTCTTGGGCGCCAACGACTATTCTTAGGTGCCGGCAACTATTCTTAGGCGCCGGCGACTATTCTTAGATGCCGGCTACCGTTTTTGCACTTGACCCGAGTATAAGCCGAGGTAGAGTTTTCTGCATATTTTGGGGGCTGAAAAACTCGGCTTATACTCGAGTATATATACGGTATAAAGACTCTGTGAGCAAAGCAGCATAAAACGAAATAAAACAAAACAAAATCCTTGCCACACTTGGGCTCTAACTAATACACAGAGTAGTTTCCCTCTCTACTACCGGTCCCCTATTGGGATTCCCAGTCAAACACAAACAGTACAACTCCAGCACAAACAGTACAACTCTGAACACCAACCCTCTCTAGCAGATCTAGCCTGCTGATTATTCCCCAGGTGATACTTTCTAGGGGAATTAACCCACTAAGAACGGCTGTACATATGGGAGTAAGACATGAACCTAGGGGAAATATATCTCCCTTCACACTGTGTTCCAGTTACCGGTTCACTATATATATATATATATATATATCTATATATAAATATATATATATATATATATATATATATATATATATATATATATATTTCCAAAGTAGAGACCGCACTCTCAGGGCTTACGAAAATATAAACAGGGGAATGTAATAGAAGTCGCAAAGAGCAAAACAATTCGCACCAATAAGACTAAAAATCCACATCTCGCAATGTAATATTGTTCCTTAAACTGTTATTGCATTGCAAATTTTAATTGCGGACTCATAAGAAGTGCTTGAAGTTGTCGTAATCTTTTGAAGCAAACATCACGACTTTTTCAGTAAGAAGTTTTATTACATTGACTGCGCATTGGCGCAAACTATAAAATTCGCAAACGGTCTTTCACTGTCGGAAGTGGTCGCTAAACAGATTCCGGGCTCGCAAAAGCTATATTAAATTCGCACAAAGCAAAATTTGTTTGCGCAAAGGCATAACTTTTCGCATTGTGAATAGTTTTTCCGTTAGCGATTTTTATTACATTCCCCCGAAAGTATTTTATTGTACGTTTTCTACAATAAAATATTTTATATTTTCATAAGCCCTGAGAGTGCGGTCTCTAATTTGGAAGAATACAGACAGCACACGCACCCAGGCCAACAAGAAACTTCTAAACGTGAGTGCTGTGATTGAGGGAATATATATATATATATATATATATATAGATATATATATATATATATATATATATATATATATATATATATATATAGATATATATATATAAAACAAGCTCCAAACAGAAAAAAAGATTGAAAAAAATGAGTTCCCCTTGACATATTTATATCAGACCAAGACTTGTGGTTAGTGTATGTATTTAGCTATTTTTGAGTTTTGGGGAAGTGAAACACATTTGTAAATACCATTAACTTCTGAGGTTTTTTTTTTACTGAGAAGTTAATTGGGCATGACATGTCATTATACAAGGTGTGGTTTGAAAATTCAGTTTTAACGAATTAACTGTCAACCAGCTAAGGACACCAATGAAGTACAAATCAATTCTCTATAAATCAGCACTAAAAAGTAACAATGAACATATACAAATGAAATATCCTATCTAGCTTTTGAACAGTGCAACGCATTAACTACACTAGCTACACTAATAAGGTGCCAACAACTTCAAGCAAGGTCAAGATCAGGGACCAGAGGTATTCCTATAATGTGAAAACACACACCCATAGATGTAAAAATCGTGTAACCTTACCGGTAGTAACGTTGGATTTGGATGCCAAGCACCAAACCTATAGTCATTTCAACAAAAATGCACAACATAATTCCAAAGTGAGGGGCAATTAGAAGTAAAAAAGTAAATTTTTATTTAATTATATGTCCTTAAAAGCGTTATGCATTTCGTGCCAATTGACAGTCATAGGCTAAAAGGCATTCCTGTCAGAAGGCAAGTTGAGAAATGGGCCACAGGCTGCAGCACTCCACCGGCTACCAGGGGTGACAAAAAGTTTCACTTAAAGGAGAAGGAAAGGCTAAAACTAAGTAAGCTTTATCAGAAAGGTCTATATAAATACACCAGTAAACCCTCAAAGTAATGCTGCTCTGAGTCCTCTGTCAAAAGAAACACAGCATTTCTTTCCTTCTATTGTATACTCATGGGCTTCTGTATCAGACTTCCTGTTTTCAGTTTAAACCTCCAGGGCAGGGCTTGAGCATGCTCAGTTTGTTCCTCTCCCCCTCCCTCCTCCCATCCCTGCTGTAATCTGAGTGCAGAGCTGTAAGTGAGAAGGGAGAGACTCAGGCAGGAAATTATATCACATTAAGCTTATATGGCAGCTTCTATCCTAAACAAACAAACACAGTGTCCAGAGCTTTTTACTCAGGTATGGTAAAGAATTCTGCAGAATAAATATAGCGTTCTAGCTTGCACTACTGTGGCTAATCTGTTGGCAATAAACTGTCTTGGAGCTTTCCTTCTCCTTTTTAAGCTGCCTTGGGGCAACAATGAGTGCAGGATCACCTGACCAAACATCTCAGGGATGGGAAATCACAACCATTGCTAGGACTTATAAAAACAAAAATATAGTAGGGTAAAGGTTTTACAAACCGTTAATTCCTTACTTCCCTCTGGAGGGTTCTTGACCAGCTATATTTGAACCTATTTAGAGGTTTAGCAGGTCTCCTGGCAGTCCAATGTTTGGCCATGGGGTGTTAGCATTCCCCTAGTTTATAAAAAGAGAAACCCACATGTGCTCTGCCTCATTTGGTCTACTGGCTTGCTGGAAGGACTGGAACAAAGGTAGACTCCAGTTTTTGAAGTAAGTGCAAGGGTGGTTTTGTAATATGCAGAAACTGGATGGAGGGTCCAAAAAAGTGTAACAACTCACCACATTAATGAAGAGGCCCAGGTGCACTGCCCTGATCCTTCAGCAAAGGGTGCAGATCAAATCTGTTGAGCAGGCACTCAAATAAGGCAATCTTCCGGCAGGTGAATAAAAGCAAGTGAGCTTTAATGTTATGAATAAACAACCTTACGTTTCAAACACATAGTTATAGGCTAACTGAACAGAACTCTGCACACAGTATTTAAAGGAACAGTTCAGTGTGAAAATAAAAACTGGGTAAATAGATAGGCTGTGCAAAATAAAAAATGTTTCTAATATAGTTAGTTAGCCAAAAATGTAATGTATAAAGGCTGGAGTGACTGGATGTCTAATAAAACAGCCAGAATCCAACTTCCTGCTTTTCAGCTCTATAATTCTGAGTTAGTCAGTGACTTGAAGGTGGGCCACATGGTACATTTCTGTTCAGTGAGTTTGTAATTGCAAAGCATTCAGCTCAGATTCAAAAGCAACAGAAATGACCCATGTGCCCCCCCCCTGAAGTCTCTGATTGGTTACTGCCTGGTAACCAGGGTAACCAGTCAGTGTAAACCAAAAGAGCTGAAAAGCAGGAAGTAGTGTTCAGACTGACATGTTATACATCAAATCACTCCAGCCTTTATACATTACATTTTTGGCTAACTAACTATATTAGAAACATTTTTTATTTTGCACAGCCTGTCTATTAACCCAGTTTTTATTTTTACACTGAACAATTCCTTTAAAAGAGGAGTGCACCATCAAGAAAGCACAAAGCAACGAATCACATTGAAATATACAAAAGGCAATCAAAGTTAAAAATAAAATAATCGATCAAAGCTATGGCTACACCCACTAACAAGGTTTTGGATGCCATATTTGTACACCTAGCTTGAGACCTAATCAAAACAAAGGAAACTTTATTGAACATACAAACAAGTAAGGACAAAGCACCTGTACCCCCTTGCAAATTGACAGAAAAAAGCATGACACATCATATTAAAAATTTAAGATAGAAAACGCAGGATTCATCTTATTGATTGTTTAACTCCATGGAGAATCTATAGGCCAAAACAATAGTCCATTTTGTTTCTTCAGTGTAACAGTTTTTTTATTGTGTCACCACCTCTGGTCAGGAATGACTCTTTGTATACCTCATATGGTGAAGCAGTGTAAGTTTCCTAATCCACACCCTATAAACAGTTTAGCCATTTGTCTCTGATTTGTTCTTAATATTATTGATATGTTCATATGCAAGTTTTTTTAGGGTCCTGCTGGTCTGACCTACATATTGTTTACCATATTTTCCACAGGAGAAGTAAACAACCAGGTGCTACAATTAATAAATTGTTTAATTTCAAAACCATTATTGGCGGTGTGGGAAGAAAAAGTATTGACCACTGTTTAAACCCCCACATTTAAAAGAACCCTTGTGTCTGTGATTGGTTATTTGGTAGCCCCTATGTGGACTGGCAGCCTACAAGAGGCCCTGTTTGGCCATATACCTGTTTTTTAACCAACCAAAACTTGCCTAAAAACCAGGAATTTAAAAATAAGCACCTGCTTTGAGTCCACAGAGAGCAACATCCAAGGGGTTGGGGAGCAACATATTGCTCGCAAACTACTGGTTGGGGATCACTGCTCTAGAGACAAAATGGAACCTTTCTATATGATCTTTGTTTAAGTACGGCCATATTTTTTCTTGATAATATTAACTATATCCTTATATTGAGAACTGTGAATGCACAGGTATTATAAACAGGGAAATTATTTGACTTGGTTTGATACTAGATACGTTATCTTTTTCACAAGATCTATATTCAATAAATAATGTATCTCATGGAGTATATAGTGCTCTTCTGAAAGCATTAATCTAAAGCCACGTGTCAGGAGTCTGTCTTTTAGATCACATGACTTCCGTACATAGTAATCATGATCTGAGCATAAATATCTCACTCTTAAAAATTGGGTATAAGGGAGGAGGTTGATACTTTCAATAAGGTATATCCAGTACATTCATTCCTAAATATGGTTATAAGTCACAATTGTGTTACATCAGCTGATAGAGACAGATCTAAAAAGGAAAAGAAGATGGGATGCTTCATGAATGTAAACCTAAGGATAAGGTTATTATCGTTAATGTAGGCATAAAATTAATTGAATCGTCTATTACCCAACCAATGAGAAATAGATCATAATATAACAAACATAGGATAGTATCTCTCCCGGGAATGGGATTGAATCATTCAAGATGAAAGTCTCATCCCACTGCAGCATATATAAATTTGCAAAGGAGGGGGTTCATCTAGTGATCCCATTCCCGCAATAATTGGCCTCCCAAGTGGGGGACGTTCTGGCTTGTGGTTTTTTGGTAAATGGTAGAAACTGGAAGCTGTACCTTTAAGTAGTTGGCTGTTTCTTGTGTACTGAGGGACTTATCTTTAGCACTGTCCATAAGCTGGAACCGAATCTTTTGGAGGATCTTGTGTAGGATTGTTACTACGGGTTGTATACATAGTTATATCATGTCATTGGCACATGGCCCCACTGATATAGTCATTACAACTAATAATTACAACTAGTAATGACAGTCCGCTGGCTGAATGACTATGCCCTGGTCATTCTGTACCTCTTCCAAAGCTACTGATTAAGATTAAGTTTAGCTTTATAAGCTTCAGAGGATAGTTTAAGCTTTGTAAGTTCCCTCTCTACCTGTTTCTGACACTTGGCAAAGGGCGCCGCCCGAAACATGTTGTGTATCTCTACCCCCAATAAAGAAACTATTGCAGTCCAGTTGCTCCCTTGGATGTGTCCCACACCTTCATATTTTCTACAGTTTGACTAAACTGGGATATAAAGCACAGGATACCCCGTTGGAAAATCCGACTAAGAGACTAGGTGAGCTCCACGTGTATTCTTATTTGCATCTACCTCTTTCTGAAACAGTTTGATAGTGTCATCCCTTAAGTGAATGGGTAAAAAACACATTTATGTTTAATTCCTTTAACATCTAAGGTAAGATTAGCTCCTACTCTACCTGCATTGGGATCAATCTCTCTCTGTGACTCTGTAAGATATCTGAGACCACAAGTGTCTTGAAACTATTGAGATTTTTAGAAAGACAGGGGTAACTGGACCTATCAGATACAAAAGTGGAGCTCTCAGATCGAGAAGGGGAAAGAATAAAGTGTTTTTTCAATAACGACTTTCTCATAAATCTACATCAACAAGTGTATTAAACAAACCAAAAGTTTGTGTAGGACAAAAAGATAAACCTA
The DNA here is from genome assembly GCA_038501925.1 of Xenopus petersii. Lineage (NCBI taxonomy): Eukaryota > Metazoa > Chordata > Amphibia > Anura > Pipidae > Xenopus > Xenopus petersii. The sequence continues at coordinate 12,173,761 of CM076684.1, read as the reverse complement.
GCTGTAAACGTCTCTTTTAAGTATATCTGAAGTTGATAATCGAAGTACTGTCTCTTTAAAAAAAACTTCATACTTCGCCAAATTAAAGCTACCGAAGTCCAATGTTAGCCTATGGGGACCTTCCACAGCACTTTTCTAAGTTTTTTTTGGTCTAATAAAAATCCTTTGATCGATCAAATCGAACGATCGAACGTTTTTTATTCGATCGCTCGATCAAACCTTTTGCGCTAAAATCCTTCGAATTTGGATTCGACGGATTTTACTTAGAGGGTTTTTTAACCCTCGAAATTCGACCCTTGATAAATCTGCCCCTACGTGTTTGGAACACGAATCGGGTAAGGCTGTTTTATCATGACATAAATAAATTGCCGTAATTTTGTAATAGCTCACTCTAGGAATGAAAGGCAAAATAAGGGTAGTTAGTAGAGCAGCCAGAGGCTCCAGCAAAGTGTTAGTACTTTGCTGTGTCAATGCTGCCAGTTTAGGTACTCAATGGGGGTCATTTATAAAGTTTGTGCATCGCATATTTTTCGCAAATGGTTGTATTGCGCATGTTTTTTCCTGAACGCAAACATATTGCGCATCTTTCTGGTTTTTGCAAATTCACATTGTGAATAAATTTTCGCAAATGTCGTGCAAATGAGACGGGGGTTTGCGCGAGCACACCCAATGTGCAAGGTTGTTGTGAGCGAAAATAGCTTTGACAGTAACTTAAATTCGCAGTTTGCAAAACTCTTTTGCGAATATTTTATCCGCCAACAAAGTTGTGGCGTAATCTCATTGTGAAAAAAATTTCGCAATTCTGTTTGCACCCCCTTATTCAGCTTTATAAATATAACCATGCACCGGGCAATTATATTCACTTTGCGAACAAATCTGCCCTGCGCAAAGTTTATAAATGAGCCCCAATGAATCAGGCTCAGGAATAGCAAATCCTATAGTAATACACCACTTTGAGCTTTGCCTAGTGATAGGAACTTTTCACCTCTACCTCTGGGTCTTGTGAATGCTATAGCTGTAATTGTGTAAGTAACAACTGATTAAGAAAGTGCTTCAAGCGTTTACTGATTTTATATTATACCATCTAAGTCAGCACCCACCCTTCCAGTGTATACCATCTGTCCAATAAAGATGTTCATTTGCTTTAAGTTATTTTAAGCATCTATTTTGTGGTGGAGATACAGTGGTTAACCCTTTCTTCCACAGCCAAGCCTGCTAGTTTCAGGGTGTTGCTACTATACTAAAGCCAGCCTGGGTAACGCAAGTCCCGGAACAAGGTATCCACTAGTAGTTTGTTTCCTACCAACATGAGCTAACCATACATGCAAAATCTTCTCTAGGCCGTTACAACAAATGGCTGAGCAGTACTCACACCATATCCCAACACTGCCAATATAAGAATGCATATTCTTCCATGTGAAAATAATAAACCCATTCTTTAAACTGCACCAAAAGAGACCAGAAACAAAATCTGATTTTATTGTAAAATGGGGGTTCAGTCACGGGGGTCTCAAAAAAACAGCATATTCAGGATTATATCACCTATTAATAATGTAAATGTTAGTAAAACCTAAATAAAGAATATGATGTTGGCTTCAGAATTGGTGACAGTGTGTGAATTATCTCTAAATTGTGGTAAAAGTAAAAGCCCTTCACGGAAACCTCAGTTTTTTCAACCACCAACCAACTTTTTTTTGCTGAAACTGATCTTACACTTCCTTGTAGCAAATACAGTAGTATCTATGGCTGTTTTTTGTCCATTGTTCAGTTGATTTCCGAGTAGTTTTCGGATGAACACACATTTTACTGCCCTACTTCTGCTTTTTTACTTTATTCAGCTTATACATAGACGTCAGCACAAGCCTGAGAATATAATTTGGGGAAGATAAGAGAAGCAGCAGGCTTTTTTTAATCGAATCCCTGGATGGTGCTGTCTGCTACATTTTTCTAAATACAATATAAGTCAAGAGGAGAGAAGAGCATCATGTCGGGAGAGAGAGGAGAAACAATGAGAGAAAGAGAAGAATAATTCCATGGAACAGGGTAACGGTAATGTGCCAATTATCACTGATTGGCTTAGGCTAATTTTTTTTTTTTTTTTTTTTTTTGCAATATACAATATAAGGCTAATTTGCTTCACCTGTGTGCAGCTACTATTAAGCTAAATATTCCCAGTATTATTTTGCTCTTATTTGTAAAGGAAAGGCAAATTAAGGAAGTACAGTAGCTGGTATTGTATTTCCAAAACATATCTGTGTTTACTGGTATAAGGGAACTAGGATATTGTAATAACGAATAACCGCTGCTATAGAATTTGTGATTCAGAGTTACCTTCTGATCTATGCCACACAGCACAGCAAGATCAAAGAGCTCCAGCAGAAAAGGGGTTAAACATTTGAGAGCTCATATACTGATGACTGTGGCAGCCTGCCTCACCAGCAATGTCTGTGGCCACAGGTCAGAGAGAAGAACTTGAACTCCCCCCATGAATACAATGTTGCCTATTTTTGGCAGCTCTGTATTCATAAGGGACAGGCCAGAGAAGCCATGTACTGTAGGGCCTATGGCAAGCTACAAGGAAAGGGCTGTCTTGTGTCTCTGCCCTCTGACATTTTAATCTGCCTTGACTTGTAGATTCAAGGCTTGTACCAGTTACAGGAGTGTTTTCTAACTAATTATAGGATGTCACATACAAAACTATGCAATATGGTTACGGTCCACCATTTAGGGGAAGTACAGCTAGAGCTGCTGCAAGGTTTGTTTGAGTATTTGGATTATATTTTCTTGCCTAATAACCTGACCATAACATAGACTAAAGGGGTCATTGCCAAAGACAAAGAAAATTTGCTGGTGAAAATGCGCCGGCATCAAAAAAACGGTCACCGGTGTCCATTTGCCGCAAATTTGCGCCTGGCGAAGAAATTCGCCCATCACTATTGGCAAGTAATGCAGACTGCAGCATCTCCAATCCTCCAGAATTTGCTCAGAAGTGAAAGGGGTAAACATGGGGCAGGTAAGGATGAGTGGCATTGGGGTTGCTGCCTTATGTGACAGTGGCCCTTAAATGCTCTTCCCCCAAATAGATTGAATGTCAAACTAAAGTCATACAATCAATAAATTCCTTAAGATTGTCTGCTCATAAAGTCCAGTGTATTGGTGGTCAGCTTTCAGGAGCCTCCCTTCTCTGTGTATATATATATATATATATATATATATATATATATATATATATATATATATATATATATATATATATAGTGAATAAAGTACCCCCTCTTGTAAATTATAAGGATATTATAAGTTACCAAGGAGTTTCGTGACCATATAAAAACACGAGGCCGAAGGCCAAGTGTTTTTATACAGGTCATGGAACTCCGAGGTAACTTCTAATATCCTAATATTTTACAACTGGGGGTACTTTATTTATTATAATACACAAATTTCAGTGAGTCATGTGACAGAAATGACATCAGAACTCACCGTTTATAACTGATGACATCACCATTTATAAGGATATAATTTACAGGATATTCCTGGCTTTTGTGTATTATATATATATATATATATATATAGTGTCTGCTAGAGATTGATTACTACATCCATTGGGCATATATATTGACCAGATATTACAACCAGTAGTTCAATCAACATTGTCTTACTTGCAAGACACTCCTCATTTCCTAGAATTAATACGTAATCTTACTCTCCCAATTGACACCCCTTTATTATTGGCCACCATTGATGTGGTTAGCTTATATACAAACATACCTCATCAAGAGGGGCTGAAAGCAGTTGAAAAGTCATTGTTGGAATTTGATGAATACACAGGACCACCGTTTTTTTTGTATGTTATTGAGTTGTGTCTCAACTATAATTATTTTCAATTTGAAGCAAAATTTTATCAACAAATCTCGGGGACCGCAATGGGAGCACCAATGGGTCCGTCTTATGCAAATCTTTTTATGCATCAGTTTGAACATATTCATATTTTGGCCAAAGTTCAAAAAAACATAGTTCTATATAAACGCTTCATCGATGACATCATTATGATCTGGAGAGGAAGTGAGGAGAGTTTCAAAGACATGTTGTTTGAACTTAATGATATTGATATTAATGAGTTCGGATTCTATTAAATTCACGTCAAAAAGTGGTTATGATCTGGAATTCTTGGATATTTAATTGACACTGAGTGGTTCTAAATTGGAATATTCTTTGTTTAATAAAAAGACTGATCGCAACACATTGTTGCATGCGACAACTTGCCATGCCCTGTCCTTGAAACGCTCTTTACCATTATCGCAGTATTGCAGAGTTTTGAGAAATAATTCGAATCCCATTAAATGTGAGTCACAGTTGGTACACATGACTGAGCGTTTCTTAGAACGCGGTTATAGTAGGCAAGTTTTAGATAAAGCACTTGGCTCAGCAAGACAAAGAATAGCATCTATATCTGTCAAAAGACGGGACACTTGTCCTTTAATTGTGTCCACTGAGTTCAATGGTCTATCTCCTTCTATTTGTCAAGTTATTCATGCCAATTGGAAAAGTATTAAGGCAGATTCACAATTGGACAAGATTAGTCCAAATCCTCCTATGTTTGGTTACCTTTCTGTTAGTTATATGGCAACTCTTTGAGTTTATTCAATGTATTTTGTTTCCATTCAAAGGTGATGTAATTTGACTAATTTGAGTCTAGGGATATTTATCCTATCATAGGGAGCCATGTCACTACGGGGGTGGGATTATGTGTGTTTTAAATTTTGTAATTGACTCATTGACATTTTGTAAACTATGGCATCTTGAGAAAGGTTCTAAACCAAGAACCGAAATGTCGATGCAGTGTTTATTACCTTTTCGAAATAAATCTTGACGAAAGAAACGGTGTGCGTGTACCTATTGGAGTTCTGGATTTGGCAATCTATACACACACACTAGGAATGAAAGGCAAAATAAGGGTAGTTAGTAGAGCAGCCAGAGGCTCCAGCAAAGTGTTAGTACTTTGCTGTGTCAATGCTGCCAGTTTAGGTACTCAATGGGGGTCATTTATAAAGTTTGTGCATCGCATATTTTTCGCAAATGGTTGTATTGCGCATGTTTTTTCCTGAACGCAAACATATTGCGCATCTTTCTGGTTTTTGCAAATTCACATTGTGAATAAATTTTCGCAAATGTCGTGCAAATGAGACGGGGGTTTGCGCGAGCGCACCCAATGTGCGAGGTTGTTGTGAGCGAAAATAGCTTTGACAGTAACTTAAATTCGCAGTTTGCAAAACTCTTTTGCGAATATTTTATCCGCCAACAAAGTTGTGGCGTAATCTCATTGTGAAAAAAATTTCGCAATTCTGTTTGCACCCCCTTATTCAGCTTTATAAATATAACCATGCACCGGGCAATTATATTCACTTTGCGAACAAATCTGCCCTGCGCAAAGTTTATAAATGAGCCCCAATGAATCAGGCTCAGGAATAGCAAATCCTATAGTAATACACCACTTTGAGCTTTGCCTAGTGATAGGGACTTTTCACCTCTACCTCTGGGTCTTGTGAATGCTATAGCTGTAATTGTGTAAGTAACAACTGATTAAGAAAGTGCTTCAAGCGTTTACTGATTTTATATTATACCATCTAAGTCAGCACCCACCCTTCCAGTGTATACCATCTGTCCAATAAAGATGTTCATTTGCTTTAAGTTATTTTAAGCATCTATTTTGTGGTGGAGATACAGTGGTTAACCCTTTCTTCCACAGCCAAGCCTGCTAGTTTCAGGGTGTTGCTACTATACTAAAGCCAGCCTGGGTAACGCAAGTCCCGGAACAAGGTATCCACTAGTAGTTTGTTTCCTACCAACATGAGCTAACCATACATGCAAAATCTTCTCTAGGCCGTTACAACAAATGGCTGAGCAGTACTCACACCATATCCCAACACTGCCAATATAAGAATGCATATTCTTCCATGTGAAAATAATAAACCCATTCTTTAAACTGCACCAAAAGAGACCAGAAACAAAATCTGATTTTATTGTAAAATGGGGGTTCAGTCACGGGGGTCTCAAAAAAACAGCATATTCAGGATTATATCACCTATTAATAATGTAAATGTTAGTAAAACCTAAATAAAGAATATGATGTTGGCTTCAGAATTGGTGACAGTGTGTGAATTATCTCTAAATTGTGGTAAAAGTAAAAGCCCTTCACGGAAACCTCAGTTTTTTCAACCACCAACCAACTTTTTTTTGCTGAAACTGATCTTACACTTCCTTGTAGCAAATACAGTAGTATCTATGGCTGTTTTTTGTCCATTGTTCAGTTGATTTCCGAGTAGTTTTCGGATGAACACACATTTTACTGCCCTACTTCTGCTTTTTTACTTTATTCAGCTTATACATAGACGTCAGCACAAGCCTGAGAATATAATTTGGGGAAGATAAGAGAAGCAGCAGGCTTTTTTTAATCGAATCCCTGGATGGTGCTGTCTGCTACATTTTTCTAAATACAATATAAGTCAAGAGGAGAGAAGAGCATCATGTCGGGAGAGAGAGGAGAAACAATGAGAGAAAGAGAAGAATAATTCCATGGAACAGGGTAACGGTAATGTGCCAATTATCACTGATTGGCTTAGGCTAATTTTTTTTTTTTTTTTTTTTTTTGCAATATACAATATAAGGCTAATTTGCTTCACCTGTGTGCAGCTACTATTAAGCTAAATATTCCCAGTATTATTTTGCTCTTATTTGTAAAGGAAAGGCAAATTAAGGAAGTACAGTAGCTGGTATTGTATTTCCAAAACATATCTGTGTTTACTGGTATAAGGGAACTAGGATATTGTAATAACGAATAACCGCTGCTATAGAATTTGTGATTCAGAGTTACCTTCTGATCTATGCCACACAGCACAGCAAGATCAAAGAGCTCCAGCAGAAAAGGGGTTAAACATTTGAGAGCTCATATACTGATGACTGTGGCAGCCTGCCTCACCAGCAATGTCTGTGGCCACAGGTCAGAGAGAAGAACTTGAACTCCCCCCATGAATACAATGTTGCCTATTTTTGGCAGCTCTGTATTCATAAGGGACAGGCCAGAGAAGCCATGTACTGTAGGGCCTATGGCAAGCTACAAGGAAAGGGCTGTCTTGTGTCTCTGCCCTCTGACATTTTAATCTGCCTTGACTTGTAGATTCAAGGCTTGTACCAGTTACAGGAGTGTTTTCTAACTAATTATAGGATGTCACATACAAAACTATGCAATATGGTTACGGTCCACCATTTAGGGGAAGTACAGCTAGAGCTGCTGCAAGGTTTGTTTGAGTATTTGGATTATATTTTCTTGCCTAATAACCTGACCATAACATAGACTAAAGGGGTCATTGCCAAAGACAAAGAAAATTTGCTGGTGAAAATGCGCCGGCATCAAAAAAACGGTCACCGGTGTCCATTTGCCGCAAATTTGCGCCTGGCGAAGAAATTCGCCCATCACTATTGGCAAGTAATGCAGACTGCAGCATCTCCAATCCTCCAGAATTTGCTCAGAAGTGAAAGGGGTAAACATGGGGCAGGTAAGGATGAGTGGCATTGGGGTTGCTGCCTTATGTGACAGTGGCCCTTAAATGCTCTTCCCCCAAATAGATTGAATGTCAAACTAAAGTCATACAATCAATAAATTCCTTAAGATTGTCTGCTCATAAAGTCCAGTGTATTGGTGGTCAGCTTTCAGGAGCCTCCCTTCTCTGTGTATATATATATATATATATATATATATATATATATATATATATATATATATATATATATAGTGAATAAAGTACCCCCTCTTGTAAATTATAAGGATATTATAAGTTACCAAGGAGTTTCGTGAACATATAAAAACACGAGGCCGAAGGCCAAGTGTTTTTATACAGGTCATGGAACTCCGAGGTAACTTCTAATATCCTAATATTTTACAACTGGGGGTACTTTATTTATTATAATACACAAATTTCAGTGAGTCATGTGACAGAAATGACATCAGAACTCACCGTTTATAACTGATGACATCACCATTTATAAGGATATAATTTACAGGATATTCCTGGCTTTTGTGTATTATATATATATATATATATAGTGTCTGCTAGAGATTGATTACTACATCCATTGGGCATATATATTGACCAGATATTACAACCAGTAGTTCAATCAACATTGTCTTACTTGCAAGACACTCCTCATTTCCTAGAATTAATACGTAATCTTACTCTCCCAATTGACACCCCTTTATTATTGGCCACCATTGATGTGGTTAGCTTATATACAAACATACCTCATCAAGAGGGGCTGAAAGCAGTTGAAAAGTCATTGTTGGAATTTGATGAATACACAGGACCACCGTTTTTTTTGTATGTTATTGAGTTGTGTCTCAACTATAATTATTTTCAATTTGAAGCAAAATTTTATCAACAAATCTCGGGGACCGCAATGGGAGCACCAATGGGTCCGTCTTATGCAAATCTTTTTATGCATCAGTTTGAACATATTCATATTTTGGCCAAAGTTCAAAAAAACATAGTTCTATATAAACGCTTCATCGATGACATCATTATGATCTGGAGAGGAAGTGAGGAGAGTTTCAAAGACATGTTGTTTGAACTTAATGATATTGATATTAATGAGTTCGGATTCTATTAAATTCACGTCAAAAAGTGGTTATGATCTGGAATTCTTGGATATTTAATTGACACTGAGTGGTTCTAAATTGGAATATTCTTTGTTTAATAAAAAGACTGATCGCAACACATTGTTGCATGCGACAACTTGCCATGCCCTGTCCTTGAAACGCTCTTTACCATTATCGCAGTATTGCAGAGTTTTGAGAAATAATTCGAATCCCATTAAATGTGAGTCACAGTTGGTACACATGACTGAGCGTTTCTTAGAACGCGGTTATAGTAGGCAAGTTTTAGATAAAGCACTTGGCTCAGCAAGACAAAGAATAGCATCTATATCTGTCAAAAGACGGGACACTTGTCCTTTAATTGTGTCCACTGAGTTCAATGGTCTATCTCCTTCTATTTGTCAAGTTATTCATGCCAATTGGAAAAGTATTAAGGCAGATTCACAATTGGACAAGATTAGTCCAAATCCTCCTATGTTTGGTTACCTTTCTGTTAGTTATATGGCAACTCTTTGAGTTTATTCAATGTATTTTGTTTCCATTCAAAGGTGATGTAATTTGACTAATTTGAGTCTAGGGATATTTATCCTATCATAGGGAGCCATGTCACTACGGGGGTGGGATTATGTGTGTTTTAAATTTTGTAATTGACTCATTGACATTTTGTAAACTATGGCATCTTGAGAAAGGTTCTAAACCAAGAACCGAAATGTCGATGCAGTGTTTATTACCTTTTCGAAATAAATCTTGACGAAAGAAACGGTGTGCGTGTACCTATTGGAGTTCTGGATTTGGCAATCTATACACAGCACTTGGTGAATGATTATACAACGACGCGTGCAGAGTTTTACGGTATATATATATATATATATATATATATATATATATATATATATATATATATATATATATATATATATATATATATATATATATATATATATATATATATATATATATATATATATATAAAACCAAATGACAAAAGCCTCAAAAGACCACAGTAACAATGTTATAAGTGGATTTAGATAATTTAGGTTCCGGCACAACATGTTTTGGATAACTAAGTATCCTTCATCGGGTGCAAGTTCACTTGCTACTGTTAACCAGCCTTAAATAATATTAATATTGCACATATATTAAACTTGTACACAATGATAAATGTGATCTATTCATACACAGAGAAGGATTTAATGAATGATTCCACTCAGCCCAGTGTGATCTAATAGATCTAATCTGATTGGCTCCTCGCTGCATTGGGAACACCAATAAACATCAGGATGCGGCACATACAGCCTCAGATTTGCCAACATGGATTTGTGGTTGTGTTTCTTCTCTTTTCTTTGCCTGGGCATGGTGAGTATGAGACACTATGTGTTATTAAATTCTCCCTGTAGGTTCAATTTTATTAACCATTTGCCTTCTAAAGATTCTAAATGGATCTGGCAACCACTGCTATAGAATTTGTGTTTCAGAGTTACTCTCTGATCTATGCCACACAGCACAGCAAGGGGTTAAACATTTGAGGGCTCATATACTGATGACTGTTGCAGCCTGCCTCACCAGCAGTGTCTATGGCCACTGGTCACCTGCTCATGAATACAATGTTGCCTGTTTTTGGCAGCTCTGTATTCATGAGGGACAGTCAAGGGAGCCAAGTAGGCCCTATAACAAGCTGCAAGAACAGGATTGTCTTATGTCTCTGCACTCTGTCCCATACTCTGACATTTTAATTTGCCATGACTTGCAGAGCCAAAGCATGCACCAGTTACAGGAGTGTTTTCTAAACGAAAGGATGTCATGATCTCTACTACAAAACTATGTAATATGGTTAGGGTCCACACAAGGTTTCCTTTGAACCTAAGGTCTTTCCAATCCCATGTAGGCAAAGCAATATTTGAGCCCTGATGGTGCTTACAAAGGGCCCACTGTGCTGTTCATCTGCTCACGGGGGACTATTATTCAATTGCTAGGACTCCAAGATTGTTATATTGGCTCCAGCTGCATTTGCAGTAAACATCTGCCCATGGAAACTGCTTTCATAGGAAAATGCAACTTTAAACAGATCTAAACCCCAGAGGTGTCCTCTGAGCACTTTTGCAATTTACTTTACTGGTCAATGTAAGTGTTTCCAAGATATTAGCAGTTTGGAACCGTTTATAGCGGGCTTGGCTCAACAGCTCTGAAAAGTCCAGAGTGTCAGTGATCCTAACTGTCAGTACACGTTCTATGAACTTCCTGTATTCATAGAAAATAGCTCAGAAACCTTGAATAATATAAAATTAATGTCATTTGCAAATATGGACAGACAAGCACCCTGAGTAAGTTTCCATCAATTCATTTTTACGGGTTTCATTTTATACAGCATTCAGCATTAAGTATTGTACACGAATGCTAAACCCAATGAAGTCACTGTAGGATTGGGTGGCTAGGCTTGGTGCAGGTAGTGTCTCTGTATAACTTTTGTTAACTCTGCGGATCCTATTCTAAGAAAAAATTTAATTGTTCTACTTTTTAAATTAATTTATAATCAACCTTTGTGCTCTGCTTATCATCAGTTACCAATTCTCTGGCTGCTGAGGCTTTGTTCCCTAGCAACCAGGCAGCAGTTTGTAAACTCAGAAAACTGAGTTTGGGGCTTATTTATAAAAAAAATGAGTGCAGAATGGTTGGCACAGGTTATATTTATAAAGAGTAGTGCATTTAATGTGCAAACAAAATGGTGATGCGATTATTTTAAATATGAATCGCAAATTGCTAATATTTCTGCGTTTGAGTTACGCCACAACTTTGGTGGCGGAGAAAGTATTCGCAAAACAGTATTGCTAATTTACTTATTTAATTAAATGTACTGTTATCGGCCTCTATTTCACATACGTACAACAACCTCACACAGTGGCCGCAAACACCCATCTCATTAGTGAGCTATTTGCGAATATATTTGTGCGCAAGACGAATTCATAGAAACTGGAAAGACGGGCACAACAGTGCAATATTTCATGGCCAATACAACCAATTGCAAATAGATATGCTCTGCGGGAACTTTAGAAATGACCCCCACTGACTAATAATTTTACCCTGCAGACTGCAGAAATATAGTAACATAGTAACATAGTAAGTAAGGTTGAAAAAAGACACATGTCCATCGAGTTTTTTTTTCTTTTAATCAACTACCTATCTGCCAGTTGATCCAGAGGAAGGCAAAAAAAAACCCCATCTGAAGCCTCTCCAATTTGCCTCAGAGGGGGAAAAATTCCTTCCTGACTCCAAGATGCAATGGGACTAGGGATGTAGCGAACTGTTCGCCGGCGAACTAGTTCGTGCGAACTTCGACTGTTCACGTCCGCCGAATGTTCGCGAACGTCGCGCGACGTTCGCCAATACGAGTTCGCGTTCGATTCGAACAAAAATCGTTCGACCATTCGACCATTCGATTCCTTCGACCGCTAAAATCGAAGGATTTTCGTTCGAATCGAACGATCGAAGCCATTCGATTGAATGAAATCATTCGATCGAATGGCTTCGATCGTTCGATTCGAACGAAAATCCTTCGATCGAACGATTAAAATCCTTCGATCGTTCGAATCGAACGATTTTGCGGATGTTCGAAGTTCGCAAACTGTTCGCGAACTGTTCGCATTTTTGCACATAAACGGCAGTTCGCTACATCCCTAAATGGGACCAGTCCCTGGATCAACTTGTACTATGAGCTATCTCCCATAACCCTGTATTCCCTCACTTGCTAAACATCATCCAACCCCTTCTTATACCTATCTAATGTATCAGCCTGTACCACTGATTCAGGGAGACAATTCCACATCTTCACAGCTCTCACTGTAACAAACCCCTTCTGAAATTTAGGGGTAAATTTATCAAAGAGTGAAGTTCCGCCACTAGAGTGAAATTCCGCAGCTCTCAATTCATTTCTATGGGATTTTGAAAGGTGTATTTATCAATGGGTGAAAGTGAAAGTTCACCCTTTGATAAATACGCCTATACAAATCCCATAGAAATGAATGGAGAGTGGCGGAATTTCACTCTAGTGGTGGAACTTCACTATGTACTTCACTCTATGATAAATATACCCCTTAGGCGGAACCTCTTTTCTTCTAATCGGAATGGGTGACCTTGTGTCAGCTGGAAAGATCTACTGATAAATAAATCATTAGAGAGATTATTATATGATCCCCTTATATATTTATACATAGTCATCATATCACCCCTTAAGCGCCAGTTGGAAGAAAATCATTCAAACACCCATAAAATGAAGACCAGAAATATATTTTTGTGTTTAATTTACTTTTCGTTGTTCCTTTTCATTGGCACAAACACACACAGTTACAAATCAGCATGTTTTTTTCTACAGGAGCTCGTAACAGCCCAACACCAGGTTATGAACTAAAGGCCCAGCAGCCAGTGTCAGTGGAATCTGGTCTCTGTGTGGAAATTCCCTGTACATTTTCTGCCAATAAAACTTTATCTAAAAATGTCACAGGGATTTGGAGGAGAACAGACATTAGTGACATTGTTGCAGCCTCTACAGATGCCTCTAAGGTTTCTGAGACAACAAAAGGCAGATTCACCTTGATTGGGAAAGTACATGAAGGAAACTGTTCATTCTCTATCAGCAAAGCACAACCAGAGGATCAAGGAGAATATGTATTCCGATTTGAAGACGGAGACCATAAATATTCCTATAGTTGGAACCAGCTCAATGTGACAGTGACAAGTGAGTAAGAGAAAACCAGTGAATATTGCAGGTGGGATGTACAGTGGGATGTACTGTGAATCCTTCAAATGGAAAGATTTTTCACACCAAAACCTTCATTTGAACACTATTGGGGGAAATGTAATAAAAGTTGGTAAGGAAAAAAGTTACGCCTTTGCACAAACAAATTTTGCTTTGTGTGCATTTAATATCGCTTTTGCAAACCCAGAAACTGTTTAGCGACCACTTCTGGCAGTGGAAGAAAATTTATGAATTTTATAGTTTGGACAAGTTGGTGAAGTGAATGTAATAAAACCTCTATTTGAAAAAGTTGATGTTTGCTCCAAAAGATTACGACTATTGATGATGAATTTGTCCCGTTTCCATTTTACCAAAAAGTTTGTGAAAATGCAAAAAAGTTTGCAAACGGTGAAAAAATTGCGAAACACGTTGAAGTAAATAGGCAACAATTTTTACACGTGACAATTCTTTCTCGCTCCAAAAGCATTAAGGTCAATGGGCGTTTTTGTCTTTGTCGGTTTCCCGAAAAAACCCCAAAAAAACGCAGCTGCAGAATTAAGGAACTTCGCTGCAAAAATATGGCTGGCGAAAAAAGATTTTTATTGCTAATTAAGACACCTTGAGCACTTATTAAAAATGCTTTATTAAAATACTTAGTGCAATAATAGTTTAAGGAAGAATATTACATTGCAAAATGCTAATTTTTAAGCTTATTGGTGCAAATTGTTTTTCACATTGTGATTTTTGTTACATTCCCCCAATAGGGCGATAGATCATTTAAAAAAAAAACATTTGCATCTGGGCCTGACTGGACTCACTGGACTGGAATTCCATTAGTTGATGCAGAGCTCAGCACAGGTGCATGAAAAAAGTGACCCCCATTGTTAGGCAAAGTGTCTTTTGAAATAAAAGACCAACTTAAATGTGGTCCAGTTATAACAGACTAAAGATAAACATCCAATTTAACATAAGGATGAAATATTATACATTTATAACTGGATTGCACCTCGCAGGTGAGCTGGAGAGGGGTTGCAGGGGCTTTGTGGGACATTCACTATGATTCGTAGTTGTGCCAGGCGTAACTTCGCCAGGCTTAGTTTCGCCAGCGCTCTGCAAATTCACTAAAATCCAAAGTTGCGGTCAGGGGTAGCGTAAGGTTGCGAAGTTGTGCTAGCGTTGATTCGCTAAGCGAAGCGAAGTTACGCTAGCGATGGTTAATTTGCATACAGCGCCAAATTCAAATTTCAATGGAGGAATATGTAGCAGAACTATAAATGCCTGGGAAACCTTCAAAACATCAAATACAATTTTTATTTTGCCCTACACATGTGCCCACTGTCTAGGTAAGTTGCCATGAGTCAGGAAATGTAGGGGGGAAGGAGGGGAGCCCTAAAAAAAATTTCGATCTTTTTCAGCCGATCACCCATAATATAGAAAAAATGCCAGCGTTTTTTGGGACTTAGAAAAAATGTGAACTTTTTTTGAAGCAATCCCTATCTACTCTATTGCGCTTCGCCTGGTCTGAGGTGGCGAAGGAAGTCTAGCGTAAAAGGTAGCGTTCAGTACAATGCGCGCGTTAGTGAATTTGCGTAGTTACGTTCGTTGCGCAAATTCGCCAGGCGTAAGGGTGGGAAGTTACACTAGCGAAGTTACGCCAGAGTCCGTTAGTGAATTTGCGAAGTAACGAAAATGCCCAACGCTAGCGAATTGACCCTAGCGTTAGGCGCTTCGGCGCATAGTGAATTTGCCTCTTTGTGTCTGGGGTAGGGGCCCGGCCCAGGGGAAGTGGTGAACTCTGAGGCAGCAGCCCCGGTGTACCCTGGGCCCCCCTAATCTGACGTTTGACAGTTCTATAAATGGGAATACAGGAGAAGTCAGTATCAGCACTTTTTTCCAGTAGTTTTTAAAATATCTTCTATTCTAATCAGCTGCTCTCAGACTCAGAATTTCAACTGCTATGTGGTTACTGGGGCAAATTCACTAAAATCCGAAGTTGCGCACAGGGGTAGCTTAAGATTGCGAAGTTGCGCTAGCGTTGATTCGCTATATAAAGCGAAGTTAGCTAGCGAAGGCTAATTTGCATATGGCGCGAAATTCAAATTTCAATGGAGGAACACGTATCAGCACTACAAATGCCTAGAAAACCTTCAAATCAGCAAATAAAAATTTTATTTTGCCCTACACATGTGCCCACTGTCTAGGTAAGTTGCCATGAGTCAGGAAATGTAGGGGGGAGGAAGGGGAGCCCAAAAAAATTTCGATCTTTTTCAGCCTATCACCCATCATGTAGAAAACACGCCAGCGTTTTTTTTGGGACTTAGAAAAAAATTGACTTTTTTTTAAAACAATCCCTATCTACTCTATTGCGCTTCGCCAGGTCTGAGGTGGCGAAGGAAGTCTAGCGTAAAAGGTAGTGTTCAGTACACTGCGCAAGTTAGTGAATTTGCGTAGTTTCGTCGCTAGCGAAGATTCGCCTGGCGTAAGGTTGCGAAGTAACACTAGCAAAACTACGCCAGCGTTCGTTAGTGAATTTGCGCAGTAGCGAAAATGCCAAACGCTAGCGAATTAACGCTAGCGTTCGGCGCTTCGCGCCTTAGTGAATTTGCCCCTAAGTTTGACCAGGGGCAGTAACCCATAGCAACCAATTTAGAGAGGTGTACACTGTTTTATTTAATAATATGAATGGTGAGAGGAAAGCACTGTATGAGCAAAACATCTCCTAAATATCTGCTCCATCTGTATCTCCTGATTCAGTTATAGATCTACCAGAACCGACTATATCCCCTGTGGGGAAGCTGATCGCTGGGGAGCAAATAACACTGACTTGTACGTCTCATCCAGCACCTCAAGGGTGCAAGGGAAACATCACATGGGAAGGAAGGATAAACATAAGCAACACAAATAACTATGAGAGGAAGGATCAGGCTGGTAAAGTCTCCTCCATATCAAACATCACTTTTACTCCATCCCAGGGAGATCACAAGAGCTCACTAACATGTACAGTAACTTACAGTGAGGTCTCCACTAACAGCAGCATCACCCTGGATGTTGAGTGTAAGTTTCCTCTCTTCCTCTTCCTCACACCCCGTGTAACAGTATTGTTACAATTTCTATTGTTGCATTGCATTACCAAAAATCATATTACAGGTATGGGACCTGTTATCCAGAATGCTCAGGACCTGGGGTTTTCCAGATAACGGATCTTTCCATAATTTGGGTCTTCATGCCTTAAGTCTACTAGAAATTCATTTAAACATTAAATAAACCCAATAGGCTGATTTTGCTTCCAATCAGGATTGATAATACCTTAGTTGGGATCAAGTACAAGCTACTGTTTTATTATTACAGAGAAAAAGAAAATCATTTTTAAAAATTTGGATTATTTGGATAAAATGGAGTGTATGGGAGACGGCCATTCCGTAATTCAGAGCTTTCTGGATATCGGGTTTCCGGATAAGGCATCCTATACCTGTACTAAATAAATACTATTTGTACTTAAACATCCTGATTACACTGCTCAACCGCATATTAGTTGTTGTTTAACTACAAATCCCAGAATACTTTAACATATTACAAAGGCTAAGGCATGCTGAGAGGTGCAAATAGGACATTAATGTAATTTCTGACACATACACTAGGGGCCTAATTTATCAAAATCTGAACAAAATTCTGATAATGTTCTGTAAAAAAGTCCGACCAAATCCGCACAGATTTCCCCCCTTATTTATCAATACATTTTCCTGAAAATTTCCTGTGCAGCAAAAAAGTTGAAAAAAAATTGGAAAAATCAGCTTGTACAAATTTTTTCTTATTTTTTTGGGATATTTGCCCGAAAAACCACAAAATCTTCAGATTATTACATGAAATCCAGCGCAGATCAGTAAATAATCTATATAAATAAGGTCTGAAATGCCAGATTTTTCGGATTCAGACTTTTCCATCCTCAGGGTTTAATAAATTCTGAAAAATTTGAAGTTTTTTTCCACTAAAAATTCAGATTTTCTAGTAAAACATTTTTGAGTTATTGGCATTGGGACTTTAATAAATAACCCCCCTAGATGTGATGCAAGTGTAACTATTGACACTGGAGAACTCTGGAACTACCAACACCCTGAATGTGATGTTAATTCTAGAATGCAGCAGACTTGAAATTACAAAGAATCACACTTGCAACTCAGTATGATGGAAGCAATACAATCCCCAGTCCACACTGCACTGTATAAATGGCCCTTTATAGCTGCAAATTGTATGGTTTCTTACATAGATAACTATAAACATAAATAAATCTGTAGTGATGAGGTTTCACACGAAAATGACGCCCATAGACTCCAATGGGTTAAATTTATTGTGAGTCAAAAAAAATAATTGTCGCCGTTGACTTCAATGAATTTTGGTGTATTTCTGCAGTTTACCGAATTTTCACAACGGGTCAGATTCACCCATCACTACCATTGAGTCACAAATAAAATACCATTAGTTAAAGGAAAACTATACCCCCAAACAATGTAGGTCTCTATAAAAAGATATTGCATAAAACAACTCATATGTAAAATCCTGCTTCATGTAAATAAACCATTTTCATAATAATATACTTATTTAGTAGTATGTGCCATTGGGTAATCATATATAGAAAATTGCCATTTTAAAAAATAAGGGCCGCCCCCTGAGATCGTAAGATTCACTGTGCACACATACAAACCACATGTAAGGTCACATGAGCCAATTAACAGACAGAGTTCTGCCTTTTGCTTCCTCACTTCTTCCTGTTACAGTTAGTGTTGTAGTATTTCTGGTCAGGTGATCTCTGAGGCAGCACAGATAGAGTCACAAAATGGTGGTTCAAGGCAAGAGATGTAAAAGGGCAATATTTATGTAAATATATATTCCAGTTTGGTAAGATTCTTTAATATGTCATTCAATTTGATATAAACTATCTGTTGCTCAAGTATTCATTTTGGGGGTATAGTTTTCCTTTAAAGTTACATTTGTCAAAGGCTTTCTTTGCACTTTCATATAATTGTACTTTGCCCGAGTGATTCCTTTCTATGGTCTGTTCCAAATCAAGTGCAGTTGTGTCTATTGATGCATGGTGTCTCCTCCACAATATGTGGCAACTCCGGAATTTCCATAGTGTCAATCAAAGCAGTAGAGCTGAACCTAAAACATAGTGGGGGTCATTTATCAACACTGGGCACATTTGCCCATGGGCAGTAACCCATGGCAACCAATCAGATTGCTGCATTCATTGTTCTACTTGCAGCTGGCTTTTAAAATCTAATCGCTGATTGGTTGCTATAGGTAACTGCCCATGGGCAAATTTGCCCAGTGTTGATAAATGAGCCCCAGTGTGCGTGTCACTCGTATGCTAAATGTCAGACATGATGCCAACTAGCACTGGATTTCACCCCAGTCACCGGACCATTTGAGGACGTTATGTGTACGGCCGTGTTCTACACTCACAACACACATAAATGTACAGTACTTCATACCCCTCGAGCCAGCTCAGTTGCCTGATTTACTCACAAAACTCAGATGGCATCTGGGGAGACATTTTATTTTTGTCAAAAATATTAATTCGGCCCTGACTCCAGCCATCCAATTTGTGTTAAAGTGTGAGTGCAAATGTGCTTATTTTAATGCATTGGCTGCAATTTCTTCAGCCAGAACTTGCCCTGGTAACCGCGATGTCTCTGCAATATTCTACAGAAAAAAAACATTATGATTGGGCTCAAAACTGCACTTTTCTCATTGAGCTTGCACTTATCTCACAGCTCCAGCATCATTATTGTATATTGGGGCATTGCATCTATCACAATAGCATAGATGGGGGCAAATTCACTAAGCAATGAAGCGCCTAACGCTAGCGTCAATTCGCTAGCGTTGGGCATTTTCGTTACTTCGCGGTCCTCCTTATATCAACTACACTATTTATTATTTATTATTAATTACTTGGCACTGTTTAGCACTTTACAATTAATTAATTCGCAAGCAATTATGAAATATTAGTAATTGCTACCTTACAATAAACCTATTAGCACTTAAAGCACTTTAGTATTTTTATTCTCATTAATTCCTGGTCGGATTGATTGTGGGTGAAAATATAAAGTATTTGATAATACACTGGATTAAAAGGTTATTTATTTGTGTAAAGCATTCATTGTATTGAGTATTTATCAACCTTTAAGTTTAAGTATAGCTAACAGAATTAATTCTTATAGCACTGGCACTTTAATGTATTTGTAACTTGTGCAAACCAAGCACATTAGTATTTTTAACGTTCAGTGATTGCCCTCACGCAATCACAAAATACTTTATAAGTAGTGTAACATCTGAGGAACTGCTGTACGAGTGGGAGGCGATTGGGGTTCTTTTTTCTTTCGCTTATAGAATTAATTTAAGTTACTGACTTAGGTCAGACCTCTGCCTCCGCCGTGGGTTTAATTCACTTTTGAAAGGATCACCTTGTTTTTGTATCTGGGGTACATTATCCCTTATAATACATAAGTGATATCCAGAGTTCCCTGTATAACTCAGCCTGCAGCCTTGTGTCTTTATATGGTCACAGAACAACCCCTCAGTGACTTATATCCTTATCATTTACGATAGGGAAAAGATTAATCCTGATATATTTAAGCCCTTTAAACTGGATAAAGTTATGGCATCAGGTTTCCTGCTTATAATTTTCACTTGTACTTTGCTCTAATTAAGTGACAGTTCATTAAAGGAAGCCAATAGGGCTCATTTACATCTGCAAGTTCAGTGAACAAAGTGCAATTTTCAGCAGAATATCCAGTTTTTTCCCATAATGCAGTGCTTTTTACCTAAAATTCTGGCTCCATTGTGGGTGTAAGGGCGCATTGCATCTAATGCATTTGCGATAAACCAAAATTAACTATGGTTTTTGAGTGACCTCCCATGATTTAGGTGCAATTGCGCTGTGCCTATTGACATTGGGCATGAAGGGAATCCTGTATCAACAGGTGCAGCAGTGCTCAATTCAGAACAGAAGGCAGAAAGGACTGAGATGCGCCAAGCACATCTATATGGAAGTGTATGCAAGTTTCGTAAGGGCTAAAATTTAGCCGCTAAACTATACGGGAGATTTTGATCAGATAAAATCTTGCCAGACAATAGCACAAGAATTTATAAGGTCCTACAAAATCTGATCCCCATAACTGTAATGTAAGTTGGATCAGAAAAAGGACCAGATTCAATTCAGTGTGCAAAAGGTATATAACGTGAAAACTCATGGACGAGATTCAATTTGAGATGCAATTCAATTCAGAAAAACGGATTTATCACTTGAAAACTCTATTGAAGGCTATAGGAAAAAAACTGGAACTGAATTTGGAGAAAAGGTTTTTTTTCAATTCGTTTTCATGTGATAAACCATGAGAACTTTTTTTCTTCCTGAATTACATTTGGATTATGAGTTTGTTTATACATCTACTTCCAACATTCAGGGGCCCATTCGTTAAGTTCGAGTGAAGGAATAGAAGAAAAAAAACTTTGAATTTCAAAGTGTTTTTCTGGCTACTTCGACCATCGAATGGGCTACTTTGACCTTCGACTACGACTTCGAATCGTACGATTCGAACTAAAAATCATTTGACTATTCGACCATTCGATAGTCGAAGTACTGTCTATTTAAGAAAAAACTTCGACCCCCTAGTTCGCCACCTAAAAGCTACCGAGCTCAATATTAGCCTATGGGGAAGGTCCTTCGATCGTTGGATTAAATTCCTTCGAATCGTTCGATTCGAAGTATTTTATCGTTCGATCGAAGGATTATTCCTTCGATCGTTCGATCGGGTACCCTCGATATTCGACTGGGAATTAAAATCCTTTGACATCGAAGTCGAAGGATTTTAGCGCAAATAGTGCGATCGAACGATCGAAGGAATAATCCTTTGATCGAACGATAAAATCCTTCGTATCGAACGATTTGAAGGAATTTAATCCAACGTTGAAGGATTATCCTTCGACCAAAAAAACTTAGGAAAGCCTATGGGGACCTTCCCCATAGGCTAACATTGACTTCGGTAGCTTTTAGATGGCGAACTAGGGGGTCGAAGTTTTTTCTTAAAGAGACAGTACTTCGACTATCGAATGGTTGAATAGTCGAACGATTTTTAGTTCGAATAGTTCGATTCGAAGTCGTAGTCGAAGTAGCCCAAAAAACACTTCGAAATTCGAAGTTTTTTTTCTTCGAATCCTTCACTTGAAGTTAGTGAATCGACCCCTTAATATATTTCAACAAGAAGAAGTCCTTCATACACCAACATTCCCTTTACAACAGGCGTTGCATTGGGTAACAATTCTTCCATTGCTCACCAACCCCATGGATGTTGTTCCCAGTGGCCTCAACCTCGCAGGTGCTTATTTTTGAATTCTTGGTTTGGAGGCAAGTTTTAGTTGATAAAAAAAACAGGTGCACTGCCAAACAGAGTCTCTTGTAGGCCAATAATTGGAACCCCCAGGAACTTTTTTTCATGTTTGTGTTCTCTCCGATTTTTTTTTTACATTCGAATATGGCTCACGGGTAGAAAAGGTTTGGGACCCCTGCCCTAATGACTGAGGTTTAATGAGCAAATCACTGCAGGGAAAATAGCTTGTTGCTCACAGGCATAAATGAACCCTGAGGATTAGGCCTGTCATATTGAATAGAAGTGGGAATATGCCTATACTTTGTCCAGAGGGCATAAAATAATATAAAATGTCAATTTATTCTTTTTTATTCTTATTTCAGATGCCCCAAGAAGTCCAACTATTTTGAACTACACATCAGCGAGTATGAATTGTACATCAGCGGGTAATATTAAATTATTTTGTTCATGTATAACATATTTCATCCAGCTCTTGAATTAAAAAAAAATAAATTGTTAAAAAACATGTATTTTTATTGATTTTTAGTGGAGAGTGGAAACAGTAGCTACTTTTTAATAACAGATCTTAAGAAAGCATTTGAGCATTTAATTTTGAGTTTAGCAATTCCAATATTACATGCAAGTGTAATCTCCCTTCCAACATTTTCCATGTGTCCGTATCTGAGACTATTCTGATTATTAAAACTATTTATTATAAACATTGGACTCCCTGGGAGCTGCGAAACATTAGCTGAAATACACCTAGGCCCTCGCCCATTCTTTATGAGCCTAACAATGGAACCAGGAAAGGGCTAGAACATAGAATGTCATTTGAATAGCTACATTATTATACCCTTGCTTTAGGTACTCACATTGTTATTCATATCTGAATTATCTGTGGAAAGCTAAGCTAAGTCACACACATGATACTTCTTTGATGTAAACTTTTGAATGCTTTTGTTTTCTCATTTTGAGAAATGGGACATTTCGGGGCCCATTTACTTAGTTTGAGTGAAGGAATAGAATAAAAAAACTTAGAATTTGAATGTTTTTTTGGCTAATTCGACCGACTACGACTTTGAATCGAACGATTCGAACTAAAAATCGTTCGACTATTTGACCATTCGATAGTTGAAGTACTGTCTCTTTAAAAAAAAAACTTCGACCCCCTAGTTCGGCAGCTAAAACCTACCGAAGTCAATGTTAGCCTATGGGGAAGGTCCCCATAGGCTTTGCTATCTTTTTTGGGTCAAAGAAAAATCGTTCGATCGATGGATTAAAATCCTTCGATTTTTGCGGTAAATCCTTCGACTTCGATATTCGAAGTCGAAGAATTTGACTTCGACAGTCGAATATCGAGGGTTAATTAACCCTCAATATTAAACCATAAGTAAATTTGCCCCTTCATCATAAGTGGGTGCTTACCAGTATCAAACTCAGAAAGAGAAGAGGACTAATTTACAGTGCCCCAGACAGTGTGCAAAAAAGCCTGTAATCAGTAGGGTTACCACCTTTTTAAAAATCTTTTACTGGCAGCTGGGGGGCGGGGACACAAAGGGGCAGGCCATGACGTCAAAAGGGGGGGCTGTGACGTCAAAAGGGGCGGGGCCTCGCCACGGACGCCAGAAGAAGTAAAAGAAAAGGTAAGTTCCAGGGGATTGGGGGCAGGCCGAGGGCTCCTTTTAATCGTATTACAAATTTACCGGCAGCTACATTGCCGGTAGATTTGTGATACCGGCCCAGCCTTGGCAGGTATTTTACCGGCTAGGATGGCAACCCTAGTAATCAGACATGTTTTTGCATTTTGCCCACTGGGTGGGTGCATTGTTTAAATATCCTCAGGCCTCTGCTCTCCGTTTCTGACTGTGGGATTGTGCATTGAGTCAAGGGATGGGCAGGGAGGAAGCAAGTAGACGCTAACCTCAAAATTTGACAAAAATTCATTGGAGCCAATGGGAAGGTGAAATTACATTATGGTTAAGGTGTTTTGTTGGCTGTTCTGGCATGTACACCGCATTTAGCACAGGCAAATGGAAACAAAAATTGCTGCTGGAAAAACCATGACTTTCACTGGGACTCTGTACTAGGCAAAAAAAGATTTGCTTATTCCTAATGGAGAGAAAATTGCCAACAAATGTTAACACTTGCTCATTATAAGATGTAAAGCAGTCATACATTTTGTATTAGGCCCCACACAAAGGATTACACCAGTGAGTATGAGCCAATATTTCTTTTTCGTATTCTGTGCCAAGGATTTACGGGGTCTATTTATTAACATTTGGCTTTCCTCTGTTTTCATGAATCATATTTTTTCTCTTAAAAAACGTTTTTTTTTTTTTTAATTTCTTTAAAGCTCGAGATTTAAACGGTGTGATTTCTTAAGTGCAAAAACGACAAAAAACTTGAATACAAAACTTCTCCAAGTAAAAGCAGTTGAGATCTGCACTGATCTTATTGGACCTCTATTTAGTAATTCAAATGGAGGTTTTCGATTTTTCTCACTTTGTGCGAAAAACTTAAATTTTTAGATGTTTTAGAGATATCTGTGTTTTTTTTTTTTCAGGTCATTTGCACTTTTTTCCGTTCATACTTTTTATATTCGAGATCTTTTAATAACATTCATGGAAATCGTGATTTTAGAGAAATAGAGTTTAATCGTGGTTCCAAAAAGCTCTAATACCTATCTAAAATTTGACCTCTAATACTGTAAATGGGCCTCCCCATGTGGAGAGCTGAGCATATTTATTTGGCACTTACTTCTACTTATCTCTTTAATTAGGGAATACTGGAGAATTATCGACATTTATGTGAATTAGTAAATTAATTACTTATTGTTTTATATTTTTTTCCCCAAAGTCTTTGTCAAATTTAGGGATGGGCGAATTTTTTCGCCTTGTTTCACCAAAAAAATGCGAATTTTTGGCGAAGCGAAACAGGTCAAATTCGCCCATCCCTAGTCAAATTATAAGTACAGTAGGCCAAAGAGGTGGAGGTAAAAAAGGGACTCTGAAATGTACTTTTACTATGATACTTTCTGATGTAATTTTCATGTGTGATTTTGTCTATAGGTTGCCGGTTTGAAGTTATAGAAGGAACCTCCCTGTCCCTGCTCTGCTCTGCTGAAAGTAACCCTCCTGCCAACCTGTCCTGGGCAAAACAGAGTCAGAACAGCGCCGACCCCCTAAATTCCTCAAGTGGGAGATTAGAAGTTTCTCATGTAACAAATGATAATGAGGGAGATTATATTTGCCAGGCAACAAATAAACATGGACATTCAACATTATCAAATACAGTAGTCATGATTTGTGAGTTACTTAATCATACCCTTAAGGTTCGTCATGCTGAGATATTTTTCATGCAAAGGATAATAAAAAAGAGCATATTGGAGAGGGTTTTTTAGTAAAATGCGAATTGATCAAATTTTTTGAATAAAAAAACCCAGACCAAACTCCCATCCCAGATTTTACCTTATTTATTATTAAAAAAGATTATTTTAAATCGGTTTGGGTACAAACTCGATAAAATAGAGCGAAAACTGG
This sequence comes from Xenopus petersii, assembly GCA_038501925.1. NCBI lineage: Eukaryota > Metazoa > Chordata > Amphibia > Anura > Pipidae > Xenopus > Xenopus petersii. The sequence continues at coordinate 12,148,480 of CM076684.1, read as the reverse complement.
AAACATACTATTTTTTCGGGGGGTTTTCCCTAATCGCTTGATTTCTTTCAAACTTTTTCACAAAAAGCCTGATTTTTTGCCTGAAAACCCCGAAATGGCTGGATTTTCGGGCTAATTCCATCGTGGGCCACAGAAATTTCCAAATAGAATAGGGCTCTCTGTCATAGACGTACAGTATACACAACCTCAGCAGGTCTAAGATAGGGGGTTTTCAGATTCAGGATTTTTGCAGCATTGGGCTTTAATAAATCTCAAAAAATTCAAGTTTTTTTTTAAAAATGAAAAATTTGAGTTTGCCCCAAAAACTCAGACAAGATAAATTCTGAGTTTAGTAAATAACCTCCTAAATATTTTTTCAAAAGATAATGGTTTTACCCAATAAAACATTTTTTATATTTTCCACCTATACCGATCTTATAATAAGGAGTGATTCTCATTACAATACCAGAGGAAGGGAATCTAGTTACACACCAACCCAAAACTTTATTTTTGTGTATGAATATGGTGTCCTGCTGAACTGCACCAAATTAAACTTTACTTTTAATTTAATTTCAAGTGGAATTGTTTTGGCATTTACTTAGCAAGTAACGCCACAGGACATTTTACAAAAGGTCAAGAAAGTTACCAAGGGGGATTTGAATTGAGGTTTTAGATATAGTTACTTTACTGATTGTACTACAGGGAGAACTTGCTGTATGTGTTTCAAATACAAATGTTTTATGGGTTTTTTTCCCCAATTTTTATTAATTCCTAGAGAACATATCTGCATGGGTTAGTGCCTATCATTTTTAAAGGAATCCCAAATCTGGCATTATTTGCTGTATATTTTTTTTAAAAAAAAGAATACAAATGCAACAATGTTAAAATTGCAAACATTTTTTTAAAATTCTCTATTTCTCATTGTAGATGCCCCAAAGCGACTAACTATTAAATCCTGCAACATAAATGGTAATTATGTCTTATATATTGATTATATTTCAGTTTTTGAGCACGTTGACCTCCCTCCTTTCTGGGGTTACTGTAGATTTATGGTTCAAGGCAGGCTTTAAATAAAATGTGGGAATCTTCAACCTGCTAATAGACTAAGATTTCTTTCAAAGTCTTAATTCACAAACTGGAAGTTGATGTTGGGTGAGTGGTTCAGTATAAAATATCATGGCCTGGGTTCCAGGAATATGAGTGGAGAGAGGAGTCAGATTAAGAAACCAGTGTTAATGATGAAGTACATTTTACACTCATGTGCATGAACTTGACATTTGGTCAATGAAAAATCTCATGGTATCTTGGGTGGGAAATCATTACGAAGCTTTCCCTTAGTCACGGACTCAAAAATATTACAGGGTGGAGAGAAATTTGGGTGTGGTTACTACATTTTTGTCTGATGAAACACTATACTAGTGGCAAGGCAACAAAGAAGAAAAAGGCTTGTGTAACCAATAAGACAAAATTCCTTAACAAAATGACATTTTTACAACAGCCCATGTAAGAATTGTTTACGGTTAAAAGCAACACTTGAGACAATATTTTAATAAAATGGTGAATTCTCATTTCAGGTTGCTCTGTGTATGATGAACATTCTTCAGTAGAAGTCTTTGAAGGAAATTCCTTGTACCTGCAATGTGTTGCTCAGAGTAACCCTGTGGCAAATGTGTCTTGGATAAAACATACACAGAACAGCACAGTCATCCAAACCTCACCCACATTGCACCTAAATGTGACCAAAGCAGCATTTGAAAATGGGGGAAATTATACCTGCAGGGCGATGAACATAGTTGGAAATGAAAGTAAATCCATCTTTGTGGTTATAAAATGTAAGTTACATATACATATCTGAAATGTGGTGTAGTCAAGGAGGCTCCATATAGAAGAGATTTATTTGGTGTCCAAAAATATGTTGGAATTAGTGATGGGCGAATTTGCGAAACGGCACCTGGCGTCTCGTTTTTGACAAATTTCTTTTGATGCCGGCTAATTTTCGCCAGTGAATTTTCGCACCCGTTTCGTGAATAGCGCAAAATTCGCGCCTGGCGAATAAATTCGCCCATCACTAGTTGGAATTCTGGAAAAGCTTGGTAAACTAAAAAACATGGCTCACTTGATGATTTTATGCGTTATAAATTAGCCTATTACATGATGAGGAGTGAAAGTATCTTGGTAAACATCTTACACATCTTTAGGGGCCGATTCACTATGGGTCGAATATCGAGGGTTAATTAACCCTCGATATTCGACTGGGAATTAAAATCCTTTGACTTCGAATATCGAAGTCGAAGGATTTTGTGCAAATACTGCGATCGTACGATCGAAGGATTATTCCTTCAATCGAATGATTAAATCCTTCGAATCGAACGATTCGAAGGATTTAAATCTAACGATCAAAGGAATATCCTTCGATCAAAAAAACTTAGGAAAGCCTATGGGGACCTTCCCCATAGGCTAACATTGACTTCGGTAGCTTTTAGCTGCCGAACTAGGGGGTCGAAGTTTTTTTTAAAGAGACAGTACTTTACTATCGAATGGTCGAATGGTCGAATAGTCGAACGATTTTTAGTTCGAATCCTTTGATTCGAAGTCGTAGTCGTAGTTGAAGGTCGAAGTAGCCCATTCGATGGTCGAAGTAGCACAAAAAATACTTCGAAATTCGAAGTTTTTTTACTTCGAATCCTTCACTCGAAGTTAGTGAATCGGCCCCTAAGTGTCTTAAACTACAGAGCACAAACGTCAAAATGTCATCTTTTTAATACAATGCAGTCGTTGAATTCTCATCAGGGTTCAACTGCCCTTGGCGTGAGTAAAGTAAAAAAGAACCAGAAGCTGTGTATCAATGGATAAATGGGGACAATTTGCCATAAGAAACATTATGCCTAGTTGAAGTTATTTATCTGGACCCCCCATGAACAAAAGTGTGTAGAATCGATATTTTTGGTTATGCTCCTTGTGTGCTCTACACAACTGTGATACAAGCCCATGAATAATTTTACTGAAAAGCAGGGTATTTCTACAGAGGAAACAGAAAATGTAACTGCTTTAGGGCCCAGTGGCAGTGACCGATAAGTTACTGCAATATACGATTATGGAAAATGTCTTATTCCCAAAGTATAGGTGCCAATTTGTTTGCTGTGGGGCCCAATAACTGCTAGACAATGCATGTACATGATAGCTCATATCATTCAGTATATACAGTAGATCTCAATATAAACAGCTGATGTTACTCAATAATAAGTTGTTCATATAAATAGTTTCAATAATTAATGTGCTAATGAGGCAAACAGTATATTGGGGCAGTGGAATTTGTCCTAAATTTAAACCCTACAATCCTACATGACCCATCACACTGCTCTTCATCCTGATTATTTAAACAGAAGTTTTGGAAGGTTTTGCATAATTAACATAAATTGTGTAGGTTTAGGGGGCCCAATGAGGTTGTTGTGGGGTCCAATAACTAATCATTGCACTAGTAAATGTTCATGTAGATATTGTAGATAATAGCTCATATAATTCAGTAAATACATCCCAATATAAAAATATGGCGTTACTCTATAATATGTAGTTAATTTCAATATTAAGGGGCACATTTACCTAGGGTCGACTATCGAGGGTTAATTAACCCTCGATATTCGACCGTCGAAGTAAAATCCTTCGACTTCAAATTTCAAAGTCGAAGGATTTTGCAGTATTCCTACGATTAAATCCGTCGAATCGAATGATTCGAAGGATTTTAATCCATCGATCGAAGGATATTCCTTCGATCAGGAAATTGTTAGGAAGCCTATGGGGACCTTCCCCATAGGCTAACAATGGCCTCAGTAGGTTTTAGGTGGTGAACTAGGGGGTTGAAGTTTTTTTTAAAGAGACATTACTTCGACTATCGAATGTTCGAATAGTCAAATGATTTTTAGTTCGAAACGTTCGATTCGAAGTCAAAGGTCGTAGCCGAAGGTCGAAGTAGCCCATTCGATGGTCGAAATAGCCATATTTGACCATTCGAAATTTGAACTATTTTTCCTCTATTCCTTCACTCAAACTAAGTAAATGGGTCCCTAAATGTTACCTACACAATTTATGCAACTTTGCGCTATGCAACTGGGCCCCCTACAGCACAGAATCAGACTAGGCCAGGACAACCCTGCTTTCTCTTCCCCTTGATGCTGGTCCTGAATGAGGAACCTATTAAAGCTAAAATAACTTCCTTTCTTGTAGCTCGCCTACAAGAGTAAAATCTACAAATCAGAGGGAACAGGTCATTGATGAGAAATTGATTGGCTCACATGCAAAGACAAATCTCAAAACATTTTGAAATTTCGAAACAGTATATTTTTAACAATAAAAATATGTGGTTTAAGACTTGTAGGTTATTAAAAATGGAAATATTTTTATTATAGTGGGCACTCCAAAACCAGTTATATGTAATTATTTCTGATACTCTGTATACATATTACCAGCCTGGTTTTATATAGGACGATTCATGTCAGACTTCTTATGCCTAAAAAAGTAGAATGTGGAAAGGGGGCATTGATGTGTTCTGCTAAGATTTTTTCAATACCACCTAAACTTTTGCTTTATAAACTAAACTAAGGTGTAAGGTGGACCTGGATGTTTAGTGTGAGCTTACAGTAGGAAATGACCATCTCTCACAATTGTTTGATTAATAAACAAGACCATGAACAATGATAAATGTCTGCTATTTGAGCTTGGCACTTAGGACATGCATCAGAATCAGACCACCCCACCAATGCTGGTGAATATCTTATCTAGCGTAAGATCTGGAATTTAGTGTAGCCATTTTCCTATACCTCTTTCAAAGTCTTTGTCCGATAATGAAGGTTTTATAATTCTATATATAAGTTAGATGGAGGGCTGTATCGTAGAGGATCGAAACAAGCAATCAATTGGGTTGTCAATATCTTGTGTTGGGAAAGTTTAATTTTACAGTCAGGAAGAAATTAGAGAAATTTTCGAGGTTTTTTTGTTTTTGCCTCCCTGAATCTGTTTTGAAAGCGTTCCATGCCCGAAGGGTTAAACATTACATTTGTCCTAAACTACAATGTAATTAGATGTTTGCCTCCTGGTATACAAGGAAATCAAGTTACTTTTAAAGTCATTTGAATTCTCCTTCTTGGGAGAATCTTTATTCTTTGAAAAAAGTCACAAGTCATGCAGTTTCTGAATTAGCTTCTCCTTCTAATTTTCCTCCTAATTTGTTAATGTATTTTTTTAGCTCCCACAAATGATGCATTCCATCTTGTAGGATCGTTTTGTGGCATTTTGGTCTTACTCCTCACTGTCATAGTTATTACAGCATTTATGGTCAAGAAATACAAGCAAAGGTAAGTCCTGCTTCCTGATGACATAAATACAATGTTCTGCGGGTTTGCTAATCCTTGTATGTTCTGAAAAAAATACTGTAGATAATAGAATTACTTTCAGTTTTAAGTGCCATTTGTATTATTTTTTTAAAAATATTGATATTTAAAGAAATTAAAGGAGAAGGAAAGGTTAAAACTAAGTAAGCCTTATCAGAAAGGTCCATCTAAATATACCAGTAAACCCCCAAAGTAATGTTGCTCTGAGTCCCCTGTCAAAAGAAACACAGCATTTCTTTCCTTCTATTGTGTACACATGGGCTTCTGCATCAGACTTCCTGCCTTCAGCTTAAACCTCATTGCCCTGGGCAAGAGCATGCTCAGTTTGCTCCTCTTCCCCACCCCCTCCCTTCTCTACTGTAATCTGAGCCCAGAGCAGGGAGAGACTCAGGCAGGAAGTGATGTCACACCATGTTAATACTGCAGCTCCTATCCTAAACAAACAGAGAGTTTCTAAAGCTTTTTACTCAGGTATGGTTAAACATTCTACAGAATAAATATAGCATTCTAGCTTGCACTATTGCAGCTAATCTATTGGCAAGAAAATGCCTCCGTAGCTTTCCTTCTCCTTTAAGGTCCGGAACAATACCCTTCAGTCTGTCTTTTATCTGTATAGAGTGATAACACAAAAAAAGTCTAGTGTATATTTAAATGAAATAATAAATTCAAATTTTTTATTTTGAGGATTTAAAGCATAATTTAACTTTTTAATTCTGAATAATCAACTAACATACATCTTTGGATTCATTTTGCCAGGAGAAGGCCACCAGAGCAGGCCAAAGAAAATGAAAACTCACCACCTAATAATTCTGAAGTGGTTTATTCCAATATAGAAAGAAGAAATATAGCAGTAAGATTATTTTATTGTTCTTACTGCCTTTTAATCGTTTATGTTTAGCAATACACCAAACATGGATTAAAACAAAATTCTTGCAGGCCAGTTAGACCACTGAGTTGAAGCTCTAAAATGGTGAAAACTAGTGTAGTAATTGTGTGCTAATGGCACTTGAGTCTATTGATATTGGCCTATATATTTTGTCATGAGACATGAGTATTACAAACAAGTAGAGATGTCGCGAACTGTTCGCCGGCGAACTTGTTCGCGCGAACATCGGGTGTTCGCGCTCGCCGGAAGTTCGCGAACGTCGCGCGACGTTCGCCATTTTGGGTTCGCCATTGTTGGCGCTTTTTTTTGCCCTCTCACCCCAGACCAGCAGGTACATGGCAGCCAATCAGGAAGCTCTCCCTTGGACCACTCCCCTTCCCTATAAAAACCGAAGCCCTGCAGCTTTTTTTCACTCTGCCTGTGTGTGCTGAAGAGATAGTGTAGGGAGAGAGCTGCTGCCTGTTAGTGATTTCAGGGACAGTTGAAAGTTTGCTGGCTAGTAATCGTTTTGATACTGCTCTGTTATTGGAGGGACAGAAGTCTGCAGGGGTTTGAGGGACATTTAAGCTTAGGTAGCTTTGCTGGCTAGTAATCTACCTTCTACTGCAGTGCTCTGTATGTAGCTGCAGTGGGCAGCTGTCCTGCTTCTGATCTCATCTGCTGACTGCTGCAATAGCAATAGTCCTTGTAAGGACTGCTTTTATTTATTTTTTTGTTGTTTTACTACTACTACTACTACTACTACTACTACTACTACTATAAGAGCCCAGTGCTATTAGTCTAGCAGTGTTGGGGAGTGGGACTGGTGTGCTAATCTGCTGCTCCTAGTAGTTCAGCAGCACCAACTTTAATTTTTTTTTTTTAATATTCATTCTTTTTTTATTTAACTTTTTTTTTATTTTACTACCGCTGTAGTAGTGTATAAGTTGACCTTTTAGGCATTATTTGCCCTGTAGGCATTTTTTGCCCAGTGTGTTATTCAACCAACTGCTATCTAGCTGTGTGCCCGTGTTCACATTCTGTCTAAATATCCATAATATTACCGTCTCCAGAAAAAACACCGGAGTGACTTTTTTCAAGCAGCCATAATAAATTTTACGTAATCCGTATCCATCGCTGTAGTAGTGTATAAGTTGACCTTTTAGGCATTATTTGCCCTGTAGGCATTTTTTGCCCAGTGTGTTATTCAACCAACTGCTATCTAGCTGTGTGCCCGTGTTCACATTCTGTCTAAATATCCATAATATTACCGTCTCCAGAAAAAACACCGGAGTGACTTTTTTCAAGCAGCCATAATAAATTTTACGTAATCCGTATCCATCGCTGTAGTAGTGTATAAGTTGACCTTTTAGGCATTATTTGCCCTGTAGGCATTTTTTGCCCAGTGTGTTATTCAACCAACTGCTATCTAGCTGTGTGCCCGTGTTCACATTCTGTCTAAATATCCATAATATTACCGTCTCCAGAAAAAACACCGGAGTGACTTTTTTCAAGCAGCCATAATAAATTTTACGTAATCCGTATCCCTCGCTGTAGTAGTGTATAAGTTGACCTTGTAGGCATTATTTGCCCTGTAGGCATTTTTTGCCCAGTGTGTTATTCAACCAACTGCTATCTAGCTGTGTGCCCGTGTTCACATTCTGTCTAAATATCCATAATATTACCGTCTCCAGAAAAAACACCGGAGTGACTTTTTTTCAAGCAGCATTCTTATATTTTACGTAATCCGTATCCACCGCTGTGTATACGTTGACCTTGTAGGCATTATTTGCCCTGTAGGCATTTTTTGCCCAGTGTGTTATTCAACCAACTGCTATCTAGCTGTGTGCCCGTGTTCACATTCTGTCTAAATATCCATAATATTACCGTCTCCAGAAAAAACACCGGAGTGACTTTTTTTCAAGCAGCATTCTTATATTTTACGTAATCCGTATCCACCGCTGTGTATACGTTGACCTTGTAGGCATTATTTGCCCTGTAGGCATTTTTTGCCCAGTGTGTTATTCAACCAACTGCTATCTAGCTGTGTGCCCGTGTTCACATTCTGTCTAAATATCCATAATATTACCGTCTCCAGAAAAAACACCGGAGTGACTTTTTTTCAAGCAGCATTCTTATATTTTACGTAATCCGTATCCACCGCTGTGTATACGTTGACCTTGTAGGCATTATTTGCCCTGTAGGCATTTTTTGCCCAGTGTGTTATTCAACCAACTGCTATCTAGCTGTGTGACCGTGTTCACATTCTGTCTAAATATCCATAATATTACCGTCTCCAGAAAAAACACCGGAGTGACTTTTTTTCAAGCAGCATTCTTATATTTTACGTAATCCGTATCCACCGCTGTGTATACGTTGACCTTGTAGGCATTATTTGCACAGTGTTTTCTTCAAACCGCCATCTAGCTGTGTGAGCTTGTTCACATTTTGTCTAAATATTGATAATATTATCGTCTCTAGAAAAACCACTTGAGTTACTTTTTTTCAAGCAGCATTCATATATTTTACGTAATCCGTATCCACCGCTGTAGTAGTGTATACGTTGATCTTGTAGGCATTATTTGCACACTGTTTTCTTCAAACTGCCATCTAGCTGTGTGTATTATCGTTTCCAGAAAAACCAACTGAGTTTTTGTTGTTGTTGTTTTTTTAAAAATAATGCCAGGCAAAGGCAGGCCGCCACGCAGAGGCCGTGCTAGGGGCCGTGCTGCTATGCAATCCTGTGGCCCTAGCAAATTGCCCAGTTTTAAAAAGCCAATGACCCTGAACTCCCAAAATGCTGAAGAGGTAGTTGACTGGCTTACACAGCACACCCCATCCTCTACCGTTTCTAACTTTACCACAACATCCTCCTCATCCTCCACTGCTATGGCCACCCCACGTAACACTTCCTCCACCACCGGTGCCCCATCTTCACTGGAGTCAGAGGAGTTATTTTCCCATGAGTTTCTTGAACTGAGTAATGCGCAACCATTATTGGCAGAAGAAGATGAAGGAGATGAGGACGTTACACCAGATTTAATTCTGGCAGAGAACACGACAGAGATGGACATAATGATGAGTGATGAGGAGGAGGAGGAGGTCCCCGCTGCTGCTTCCTTCTGTGATGTGTCAGAAGAAATTGATGCATCTGAGGAGAATGATGATGAGGAGATTGATGTTTTGTGGGTGCCTAGTAGAAGAGAGCAAGAGGAGGGTAGTTCAGATGGAGAGACGGAGAGTCAGAGAGGCAGTAGGAGAATAAGACTTAGAAGAAGCAGGGAGGCCAGCCCGCAGGGATCAGTAGGGCAACAACATGTATCGGCACCTGTGTTCAGCCGGCCAACGCACCCGCCATTGCCGCCAATGCCGCCAACTTCTACTGTTACCGCCAGATCGCAGACTTCCAAAAAGTCAGCAGTGTGGCATTTTTTTAATGTGTGTGCCTCTGACAAAAGCATTGTAATTTGCAATGAGTGCAGTCAGAAACTGAGCCTTGGTAAGCCCAACAGCCACATAGGTACAACTTCTATGCGAAGGCACATGAGCGGCAAGCACAAAGCACTTTGGGAGCAACACCTCAAAGGCAACAGGCAAACTAAAAGTCACACTCCTTCTGGTCCAGCATCTTACTGCTCTACCTCTGCTCTCCTTGACCCATCTGAACCACCCTCCACTCCGCCTTCCACCTTGACCACCTGTTCCCATTCCCAGTCATCTGCCACCAGCCAAGTTTCTGTGAAGGCCATGTTTGAGCGTAAGAAGCCAATGTCTGACTGTCACCCCCTTGCCCGGCGTCTGACAGCTGGCTTGTCTGCACTCTTAGCCCGCCAGCTTTTACCATACCAGCTGGTGGACTCTGAGGCCTTCCGCAAATTTGTAGCAATTGGGACACCGCAGTGGAAGGTACCCAGCCGCAATTTTTTTTCTAAAAAGGGAATACCACACCTGTACCAACATGTGCAGAGCCAAGTTACCGCATCTCTGTCACTTAGTGTTGGGCCAAAGGTCCATATGACTACTGACGCATGGTCCTCCAAGCATGGTCAGGGCAGGTATGTCACCTACACTGCCCACTGGGTGAACTTGGTAATGGCTGGGAATGGGAAGCAGGGAATGGGTAGCTCAACAACAACAACAACAGTGGAGTTGGTGTCACCGCCACGGATTGCACGCGGTTCTGCCACCACCTCTACTCCATCGCTCTCTACCTCGTCTTCTTCCTCTTCTTCTTCTTACTCTGCTGCTGGGTCCTCCTTCTCCTCCTCCACACCTGTGCACCCCCAGCTCCCCCTAGGCTATTCGACGTGCCAGGTACGCCGTTGTCACGCTGTCTTGGGGATGACGTGCCTGGAAAGCAAAAACCATACCGGATCTGTACTCCTGTCATCTCTGCAGTCACAGGCCGATCGGTGGCTGACCCCACACCAACTGCAGATCGGAAAAGTGGTGTGTGACAATGGAAGCAATCTGTTGGCAGCGTTGAGACTGGGAAATTTAACACATGTGCCCTGCATGGCACATGTGTTAAATTTAATAGTCCAACGTTTTGTCTCCAAGTACCCAGGATTCCAGGACGTTCTCACCCAGTCCAGAAAGGTGTCGGCCCATTTCAGACGTTCCTACACAGCCATGGCACGCCTTGCTGACATTCAGCAGCGCTACAACATGCCAGTCAGGCGTTTGATTTCTGACAGCCAGACTCGCTGGAATTCAACGCTCCTTATGTTGGAACGTCTGCTGCAACAACAAAGGGCCGTCAACGAGTACCTTTTTGAACTGGGTGGTAGGACTGGATCTGCAGAGCTGGGGATTTTTTTCCCCCGTTACTGGGTGCTTATGCGCGATGCCTGCAGGCTCATGCGACCTTTTGAAGAGGTGACAAATATGGTCAGTCGCACCGAAGGCACCATCAGCGACCTAATACCCTTCGCTTTCTTCCTGGAGCGTGCCGTGCGACGAGTGACAGATGAGGCTGTAGACCAGCGTGACGAGGAGCTGGAAGCGCACGATTTATGGTCGCAATCACCAGAACGAACCCAGGCACCTGCTGCAACGCAGGGAGAGGTGCCAGAAGTGGAGTCAGAGGAGGAAGGTGGCTTTGTGGAGGAGGAGGAGGAGGACCAACAGGAGCAGGCTTCCCAGGGGGCTAGTGGTGACCTTTTGGGGACCCCTGGTCTTGTACGTGGCTGGGGGGAGGAGACCGTGGATGATGCAGTCCTTGATAATGAGGAAGCGGAGATGGATAGCTCTGCATCCAACCTTGTGAGAATGGGGTCTTTCATGCTGGCATGCCTGTTGAAGGACCCCCGTATCAAGAGGCTTAAGGAGAAGGACCTGTACTGGGTCGCAACGCTACTAGACCCTCGGTACAAGCATAAAGTGTCAGAAATGTTACCAACATACCACAAGTCCGAAAAGATGCGGCATTTACAAACCAGCCTGCAAAACATGTTGTACAATGCTTTTAAGGGTGATGTCACTTCAGGAACTCATCAACATTCCAGGGGCAGAGGTGCCAGTAATCCTGCCACGAGCACACCTGCAAGGACAAAGCCCTTTGGCCGGTCTGTAACGTCAGACATGCAAATGTTTTTCTGTCCAAGGCAGCGCCACAACCCTTCGGGATCCACCCTCAAAGAACGCCTCGACCGGCAGGTAGCGGACTACCTGGCATTAACTGCAGATATCGACACTCTGAGGAGCGATGAACCCCTGGACTACTGGGTGCGCAGGCTTGATCTGTGGCCAGAGCTGTCACAATTTGCCATGAACCTCTTGTCTTGCCCAGCCTCAAGTGTGCTCTCAGAAAGGACCTTCAGTGCAGCAGGAGGGATTGTAACTGAGAAGAGAACTCGCCTAGGTCACAAAAGTGTCGATTACCTGACCTTTATTAAAATGAATGAGGGGTGGATCTCGGAGGGTTACTGCACGCCGGAAGACTTGTTCTGACTTCTATGCAGCTGTCCTTCTCTTCAAGCCTCATGACTCCACACACAGCTGTCCTTTAGCGTCCTCCTCCCTCCGCCACCGTTACAAACTAGGGTGCAAACCCTACTGGTTTAATTTTTTCTGGCCTCTGTGCTTCAGTGGCTGCAACCAAAAAAACTGGGCAAACAATGTCTACAAGGTCAACGTATGGCGAAAAATGACTATTTTCAGCATTTATATGGCATATTTTTTCTGGCAACTGTGCTTCAGTGGCTGCGTCCAAAAAAATGCATATTTTCTGCATTTATATGGCATAATTTTTCTGGCCTCTGTGCTTCAGTGGCTGCAACCAAAAAAATGCATATTTTCTGCATTTATATGGCATAATTTTTCTGGCCTCTGTGCTTCAGTGGCTGCAACCAAAAAAATGCATATTTTCTGCATTTATATGGCATAATTTTTCTGGCCTCTGTGCTTCAGTGGCTGCAACCAAAAAAATTTATATTTTCAGCATTTATATGGCATAATTTTTCTGGCAACTGTGCTTCAGTGGCTGCGACCAAAAAAATGACTATTTTCAGCATTTCTATGGCATATTTTTTCTGGCCTCTGTGCTTGAGTGGCTGCGGCCAAAAAAACTGGGCAAACAATGCCTACAAGGTCAACGTCGTTGACCTTGTAGGCATTGTTTGCCCAGTTTTTTTGGCCGCAGCCACTCAAGCACAGAGGCCAGAAAAAATATGCCATAGAAATGCTGAAAATAGTCATTTTTTGCCATACCTTGACTCAACGTATATGGCAAAAAATTTATATTTTCAGCATTTATATGGCATATTTTTTCTGGCAACTGTGCTTCAGTGGCTGCGACCAAGAAAACTGGGCAAACAATGCCTACAAGGTCAACGTATGGCAAAAAATGACTATTTTCAGCATTTATATGGCATATTTTTTCTGGCCTCTGTGCTTCAGTGGCTGCAACCAAAAAAATTTATATTTTCAGCATTTATATGGCATAATTTTTCTGGCCTCTGTGCTTCAGTGGCTGCAACCAAAAAAATTTATATTTTCAGCATTTATATGGCATATTTTTTCTGGCAACTGTGCTTCAGTGGCTGCGTCCAAAAAAACTGGGCAAACAATGTCTACAAGGTCAACGTATGGCGAAAAATGACTATTTTCAGCATTTATATGGCATATTTTTTCTGGCAACTGTGCTTCAGTGGCTGCGTCCAAAAAAACTGGGCAAACAATGCCTACAAGGTCAACGTATGGCAGTTGTTTAAAGAGAACAGTAGATTACTAGCCAGCAAAGCTACCTAAGCTAAAATGTCCCTCAAATCCCTGCAGACTTCTGTCCCTCCAATACAGAGCAGTATCACGCAGATTACTAGCCAGCAAACTTACTATCATCTGTCCCTGAAATCACTAACAGCTCTCGCCCTACACTATCTCTTCCAAGCACACACAGGCAGATTTTTCAGATACATTTTTGCCCTTGATCCCCCTCTGGCATGCCACTGTCCAGGTCGTTGCACCCTTTAAACAACTTTAAAATCATTTTTCTGGCCAGAAATGTCTTTTGTAGATGTTAAAGTTCGCCTTCCCATTGAAGTCTATGGGGTTCGCGAACCGTTCGCGAACCGTTCGCAATTTTGCGCAAGTTCGCGAATATGTTCGCGAACTTTTTTTCCGACGTTCGCTACATCCCTACAAACAAGCACCTAGGGTAATTAGTTGAAATGCTTTATTGTATGCATTGCATTTGATAGGGAATTGCCCATAACTGAAGGGGTTTGCGTGATACATTTTTCATATAATGGAAATAGTTAAATTGACTATTTTCCTGCTACCCTATCCCAGCTACATCTACAAGTAATATTTCATCTAAACTATGTATTTTAACAAAATGTATTTTCAAATCCTTTCACAGACTATTTATAAAAAATTTTGACAAATTTACTTTGGAAATTCCAATGAAATCTGCTCAGCAATCTCAGCCTGGCAAACCAGAATTTTAACAAAATGTATTTTCAAATCCTTTCACAGATTATTTATACATTTTTTGATCAAATTTATTTTGGAAATTCCAATGAAATCTGCTCAGCACTCTCAGCCTGGCAAACCCCATTATAGCCATCCCTAAATCTAGTAAATCACCTCCCAACTGGGGAGTTTACCTAGAAATGGATAGAATTTGGGAGCATCTTGTTTCCGGGCCAGATCACTGTGTATGGTTTTAATTTTCAGAAATATGAATCTGGGATTTTGATAGATCTGAAAATGCACATTTGGGTTTGGCATTGAAAATAAGAGGTGGTCCAGCAAAACAGAAACTAGGAATAGTAATGGGGAAATGTAATACGTTTCATTAGAGCAAAAAAAGTTGGCAAAGGCCATTGTGAATGTTAGGGACATTTTCATTGGTTGAGTGCTTTTTGACTGATTTCCTAACTCAACGACCCCTGTTGCAAAATTTGCAATAAAACTGTTTTTGTGAACATGCACAGTGTATGCAATAAAAATTCACAATTGCAAAGTGTTTTTTGGGACAAATTATTTAACAAAATTTCAGGTCGGGTATTAATGCTAACCAAGTGCTTAGCAATAATAAGCGATGTAATATTTGCCAGCGGACAATTTTACATTGCAAGCTTGCACTTTTTATCACATTACCCCTCTAGAATGTCAAGGAAGCTCTAATAAGGTCCATAATCTGACTGAATTGAGAAATGTCATATGATTTCAGTTTAGCTCGACTGTATAGTGTTTGCCAAATGGAAGCTTTAAAGTGCTAACTGAGCAAGTTTTTGGGGCACATTTACTATGGGTCGAATATCGAGGGTTAATTAACCCTCAATATTCGACCGTCGAAGTAAAATCCTTCGACTTCGAATATCGAAGTCGAAGGATTTACCGATATTCGTTCGCTCGAACGATCGTAGGAAAAATCGTTCGATCAAACGATTCGAAGCATTTTAATCCATCGATCTAACGATTTTCCTTCGATCAGAAATTTATTAGAAAGCCTATGGGGACCTTCCCCATAGGCTAACATTGATGCTCGGTAGGTTTTAGGTGGCAAAGTAGGTGGTCGAAGTTTTTTTTAAAGAGACAGTACTATCGAATGGTCAAATAGTCAAAAGATTTTTAATTCGAATCGTTCGATTCGAAGTCTTAGTCGAAGGTCGAAGTAGCCAATTCGATGGTTGAAGTAGCCAAAAAAAAATTCGAAATTCAAAGTATTTTTTATTCTATTCCTTCACTCAAGCTAATGAAATGTGCCCCCTAGTGTTCACTGAGCTAGTACAACATACCAGCTTTCCCTACATCCTTCATTATATAACTCATAATATATTTTTTACATTCCAGCAGAAACACAATACAAGTCTCAGCTCTCCCAATGAATGTAAAAACCCTGATGAAGACCTGCAATATGTGACCCTTGATTTCTCAAGATCAAAACCAAATACTTCTCGAGAACCACAAGAGACTTTATATTCAGAAGTCAGACGAAACTAACACAAGGAATGAGTGGTATTAGAGAAAAAGCTCAGGAGTGGAATTTTGTAGTTAATGATACCATGATCTCTACTTGCCATAAATCGTATTTACACATCACATGACAGTGAACAGTCTAGCCTCAGGAACAATTTACTATTACAAATTATTCACAAGAAAAAGTAAATCAATCTTTATAAGTTTGTACCAATCTCTGGCATAAGACAAGAACCTGAAACGGACTATTTGGATCTTTCTTCAAGCCGTAATGATATTGGGAACTTTCTGTTTGATGATCTTTACTCTTGATAATCTTTGTTCACAGACTGTAAAAGTGTGTTCTTTATTAGGCATATTTGCCCTTCTCATATTTATAGCAAGTGGGCAGATTGCCATTTTATGTGAGTGCTTGCATTTCAATTGAAAAATTACCCAGGAAAAATATTTAAGCGTCAATAGAAAGACAAATGTGCTAACAGATGTGTTTCAGTGTTTCCACTCTGCTGGGGTTTTATGTACAATAGCGTCATAACTAGAATGGGCCTCTGATCAGATCACTTAGATCCAGTGTTAATTAGTGACTGTTCATTGAACGGATAATTGGACAGAATTACATAATTAACAAGCTTGCATGTGCAAAGATATATTTGTTTGAAGTGCCACTAATGTGACCATATTTACTGTATACAAACTGCAGCTCAGAATATTAATGAATATCCCTTTAATGGAAAACTTTATCCCCAAAATTAATATATAAGCAACAAATAGTTTATATCATACTAAGTGGCATATAAAATAATCTTCCCAAACTGGTATATATATTTAAGTTAAAATTGTCCTGTTGTATCTCTTGCCTTGAACCATCATTTCGTGACGGTCTGTGTGCTGCCTCAGAGATCACCTGACCAGAAATACTGCAGCTCTAACTGTAACAGGAAGAAGTGAGGAAGCAAAAGACAGAACTCTGTCTGTTAATTGGCTCATGTGACCTAACATGTATAGTTTGTTTGGTTTGTTTGTGTGCACCATGAATCCTACGATCCCAGGGGGCGGCCCTTATTTATTTATTTTTTTTTAAATGGCAATTTTCTATTTAGGATTACCCAATGGCACATACTACTAAAAAAGTATATTATTATGAAAACGGTTTATTTACATGAAACAGGGTTTTACATATGAGCTGTTTTATGCAATATCTTTTTTCATAGAGACCTACATTGTTCGGGGGGTATAGTTTTCCTTTAATACATTTCTATTGCTGAAAAAACATTGTCAATCTGTTCAAATGAATGCTGTAAATAGTGATGGGCGAATTTATTCGCCAGGCGCGAATTCGCGGCGAATTTGCGCGATTCGCCACCAGCGAATAAATACGCGAAACTCCCGTGAAAATTCGCGTCAAAAATTCGCCGGCGTCAAAAAAATTTTTTTCGTCGGAAAAACGGGCGCCGGCGTCAAAAACGGGCGCCGGCGTCAAAAACGAGACGCCGGCGCAGTTTCGCGAATTTTTCGCCGTTTCGCGAATTTCGCGCGAAATTCGCGAATTTTTTCGGCGAAGCGAAACTGCGCAAATTCGCCCATCACTAGCTGTAAAGAGGTGAAAAATAAGTTTTATGTAAATAGATGGGTAATGTTACAGGGCAAATTTGTGCAGTTTTTCACTAAAAATTTGCGAAACGTTGAAAAATCTGTGAAACTGTGAATCTGTGAAAATATGAGACGCCAGCATTGTTTCGTGGATTTATCGTCGTTTCACTCTTTTTGGATGACGCCATCCGTTTTTTTCACCAGTGAATTTTCGCGCCCGTTTTGTGAATTTATTTGCCGGCAGCAAATCGCACAAATTCGCTGCGAATTTGCGCCTGGCGAATAAATTCCCCCATCACTAGTTTCAACGAGGAGTGATTAGACTGGGGTTGAGCCCCTGGGACGAATGTGCACCAGGTAGGGAATTGGGTGTATGGGAGAAGCTTGGGCACTGTATGAGAGGTCACTGAAAAGAATTGGGGGAGGAGGATTACAGTAAGAAGAGGCCCTTGTACTACTAACAGCACTACTACTGCCTGTACATTTCCTTCATGACCGTGGTCTGGGAGGCTTCAAGAGAGAAAAGCTGTGAGTGTTTGAGAAAAGCTGTTAGAGAGGTGGAATCTGCAGAAATCTTGTTCTTGTGTAACTGTACCTTTGAGTTGGCTGCCAGTGCCCCGGTTTGTACTTCCCTGCAGGAAGCTTCCAATAAAGTGTGTCTTGGTTCATTACAACTGTGTGAGTATGTCTGCTTTCTACAGCAAGGGCTGTGCTTATAAATCGTACTGTAATGGCTGCCCACCAGCCATGGTTGGCCCCTTTTTAAGGTAGGGGCCTCCATGTTGCAATGTACAATGTATAGGGCCCAAACAAAAGTTACCATAGCTCTTGAAACAGATCTAAAATCTGTTAGATCCTTTGTGTAGAACAGCAACAACCAACAGACCTTTAAATAATATTTTATATCAATTAACTACATTTTTTTTAACTGATTACTTTTTTCTCTGTGATAATAAATCCGAGAGGAGGCATAACCGTACTATTGGGTTTATTTAATATTTAAATTTTACTTAAAGGAGAAGGAAAGGCTAAAACTAATTACGTTTTATCAGAAATGTTTATATAAATACACCAGTAAACCCTCAAAGTAATGTTGCTCTGAGTCCTCTGTCAAAAGAAACATCACATTTCTTTCCTTCTATTGTGTACTCATGGGCTTCTGTATCAGACTTCCTGTTTTCAGCTTAAACCTCCAGGGCTAGGGCTTGAGCATGCTCAGTTTGCTCCTCTCCCTCCTCCCCTCCATGCTATAATCTGAGCTCAGAGCTATGCGCGATGAGGAAGAGACTCAGGCAGGAAATGATGTCGCAAAAACTAATATGGCAGCTGCTATCCTAAACAAACAGAGAGAGCTTCTAGAGTAGTTTACTCGGGTATAGTAAAACACTCTGCAGAATAAATATAGTGTTATAGCTTGCACTATTGTGGTTAATCTATTGGCAATAAACTGCTTCGGTATCTTTCCTTCTCCTTTAAGGCATAGAGATCTAGCTTACAGAAAGATCCCTTATCTGGAAAACTCCAGGTCCTTAGCATTTTGGATAATAGATCCCATATGGTGTCTGGATATGATGGAACAAAATGTGAAATGGGATGGCTCATCTGTATGTATTGAAATGCCCCTGTGATAAACTGTTACTAAAACAATTGTCATGTACAGTAACAGTGAGGATCGGGGAGCGTAAAACATCTATTACTAAATATGATCAAAAAACCCACATATCCTGCTAAACAGTAAAAAAGGATATTTAAGGTTCCGGTAGCCCGCTTCCTTTGCCGGTTAAATGCTGTCTTTTCTCCCTCAGACTCGTGGTAAAATATTGAAAAAAAACCAGCGCTCACCAGCACGAGGTTAGACAAATGAGGAAACAAAAGAGATAATTCCAATATAGTGTAGAATTTATCAATAGTATTGGTACAACACTTAGGGGCACATTTACTAAGGGTCGAATATCGAGGAATAATAAACCCTCAAATTCGACCCTCGAAGTAAAATCCTTCGAATTCGAATATCGAATTCGAAGGATTTTAGCGCAAATCCTACGATCGAACGATCGAATAAAAATTGTTCGATCGAACGCTAAAATCCTTAGAATCGAACGATTACAACGATTTTAAGCGATCGATCGAAGGATTTTTGTTCGATCAAAAAAAGCTTAGAAAATTGACGGGGGAAGGTCCCCATAGGCTAACATTGTACCTCGGTAGGTTTAAATTGCCGAAGTACGTAGTCTAAGTTTTTTTTAAAGAGACAGTACTTCGACTATCGAATTGTCAAATAGTTAAACGTTTTTTACTTCGAATCGTTCGAATCGAAGGTTGTAGTAGCCTATTCGATCATACCGAAGTACCCAAAAAAAAACCTTTGAAATTCGAAGTTTTTTTCATTCGAATCCTTCACTCGAGCTTAGTAAATGAAATTCAGATATTATTAGTTAGGTGCCCTTTTTTTTGATTCCACTTATTTCATCTGTGTGCCACTTATTACACTACTTTGATCCGTGCAGTGTAGTAAATAATGGGGGGGGCACTCATTTTTTTTATTTCTATAATTAGTTTTGACATGTAAAATTTTCATTTTATGACATATTAAGCAGTTTAGAAATGAAAAGATATAGTGGCACCATCAAATTATTGATAATCCAGGAATGGACTTTTTTGGTTTGAAACATAACATACTATTTTTCACCTTACAGAATCTTGATCTGTGTCTGAATATGCCTTCAATACACTTACACCCCTGTGAGTAAGTTCTATCCTTCATTGTCTGCTTGTAATATGAAGTATCTGGATTGTATATTCTAAGTTTCTTTTTAAGGACATTTTGATGGACATTTTTGAGCACTGAGTGGGAACACTGACACCTGGTGGTGTGAAGTGATATTACACTTAATATCCTACAGAAAAAGCACTGGAACGTAATAAGCTTTGTATTGACACTTCTATATGGACATATGACGTCATCAGGGCGCCAAAAACCACTAATGGGGGTGGGTACTTATAGGCCACTTGGCTAACACATTATATCCTTGAGAAAGGTCCCCAGAAGGGACCGAAACGTCAGATTAATATGTAACACTGTACGCAAATAAAGCATTTCTTCACTTCAACTACAGTGTGTGCTGATCCTACATCTGCTATTTACTTAAATTTCATGGTGCGCCACTGGCATTGTATCGTTTAGAGTGCCGGTATTGTGGGACAATTAATTTATATACACACACACACACACAACAAGTGGCATATTTATCAAGGGTCAAATTTCGAATTGAAAAAACTTCTAATTCAAAGTCAAAGTTTTTTTTGGTCGAATAGGTCTGTTTTCGATCAAATAGGTTCGTATTCGGCTAAATTCAAATTGTTTGAATCGAGTTGGGTTTTTGGTTAAAGTTATAAATTCGAGTTGGAATGATCCAAACTCGAATTCGGATGAGTAAATTTATACTTAACGTAATTTACTTCCCCCTTAGTTCTTACGGCAGCAACCATGCTATGTAGGACAATGAAGAGAAAAGGTTAAATAACCACACCCATAAATAGGCTCTCCCCCTAGAGATCACCAGTGAATAATGAGTATCACCTATAATGCTTAATATCTTTTATTATTTGGGAGGGAAATTCTTGCTGCCGTAAGGACTAAAGAAAAAGTAAATTAAGGTAAGTATAAATTTACTCATTCCCTTACGTCCTTGTATGGCAGCAACCATGAGAGCTAGTGAGCAATAAGGGCGGGTTTCAAGGTGAATGGAGAATCTTACTGCCAAAGGAAGCTTCCTGAGAAGCTAAGATGTCCACCCTGTAGTGTTGCACAAAAGTATTTGGGTTACTCCATGTCGCTGCTTTGCAAATATTTTCCACAGATACTACTGCAATTTCTGCCCATGGCGTGGACATCTTTCTCGTGGAATGAGCTGCAATCTGAAATGGAGGAAGAAGATCTTCTTTGATATATTCCATCTGAATGGTTTCTTTGATCCACCTTGCCAAAGATGGTTTAGAAGCTTTTAGACCTTTATTCTTCCCTGCAAAGCTGATGAATACATTTTAATCTTTGCGAAAATTTGGTGCGATTCAAATAGATTTTTATGCTTCTTCCCACATAAAGAAACTGAATCTGATCATCTTTTGTCTTGAACTTCTTGGTTAACATAACATTAGTATAATCTCTTGGTTAATATTGGATAAAGAGGCCACTTTAGGTCTGAAGAGAGGAAGAGGTTTCAAAATTACACATTCTTGAAGAAAAAATAAACTGTGGTTCTTTGGACGACAAAGCTTGTAATTCCCCAATTCGTTTGGCTGAAGTGATGGCCACTAGGAAGAGAGCTTTGAAGGATAAACATTTTATTGAGCAATTCTCTAATGGCTCGTAAGGAGAATCACATAGTTTCCTAAGGACAAGCGTCAAATCCCAGTAGGGAAGGGGTTGAAAAATCTTAGGTCAAATATTAGATATGGCCTTCAAAAACCTCTTGATAAGTGGAATAGAAGTAAGGGATTTACTCAAAAAGGCAAAGAGAGCCGAAGTCTGAACTTTTTATTAACTGCTAATCCCTTTGTCGAAACCTTTCTGAAGAAATGTTAGCAAGTTAGGAATTGAAGGCTGGTCACTTGCAATCTTTTTTCCACTACACCAGGCTCTAAAGACTTTCCAGATTCTGCCATAAATCTTTTTCGTAGAATCTCTTCTAGACTGTACAAGGATATCGATCACCTCAGGGGAAATATCCTGTGACTCTTAAATGGACCTATCAGATTCCAGGCCGTTAAACGAAGTCTGGGATGGTCGTGGCAGACAATTGGTCCTTGAGTCAGAAGTTCCGGAACTTGAGGAAGGACCCAATATTCCTTCCTGGCCATCCTCATCAAAAGCGAGAACCAGACTCTTCTTGGCCAGAAAGGGGTTATCAAGATGGTCTTCATCTGTTCCTTCTTGATCTTCTGAATGACTCTGTGGATCATGGAAAATGATGGGAATATATAGACTCAGTGAATATTCCACCTGATTGACATCGCATCTAAGAAATTTGGGTGATCTTGCCTGTTGAGGGAACAAAACGTTCTCAGCTTGCGATTTTTCCTGGTCGCCATAGAATCTACAGCTGGAAGTCCCCACGTCTCATAATTTTCAAGAATATTTCTTGATTCAGAGACCACTCCCCCAGTCTGAATGCATTCCTACTTAGATGATCTGCCAACATGTTGTTCTCTCCCTTTATGTGCACTGCCATAATACTGGGCACATTGCTCTCTGCATGATCTTCCATATCTCCTTGCTCAGTAAGGGAGCTCTGGTTCCCGCTTGCTTGTTTATATATGCCACTGTGGTGGAATTGTCTGACATGATTTTCAGATGTCTTCCTCTCAGATACCGTTCTAACTCCAAGATTGCCTTAAAGACTGCCCTCATTTCCCTGACATAGTCCTTTCCATTGGACTCCAGACACTTGCGCTGTGAATTGGTTCAGATGGGCCCCCCATTCTGATTGGGAAGCATCTGTTGTCAGAACCAACCAATTTATCTGCTGGAAGGACAATCCCTGTGCAAGATTGTGATCTTGAAGCCATCACTGAAGCCAGTGTCTCGTCTCTCTGCTGAGAAAAATATTTTTCTCGAAGGAGAAAAGCTGGCGATCCCATCTGAGAAGAACCTCCGCTTGAAGAGGCCTCATGTGAAATTTCCCAATGGTACAGCATCTATAGTTGCTGTCATCAGACCTAGCACCCTCATCAATTCTCTGAGAGAGGAGTGAGGTCTGGATATGTTGCACTGATTGCTTGAGCCTGAGAACTTTCTCTGGTGGTAAATAAACTTTCATCTTGGATGAATTGATTTCCATCCCCTTGAATTTTATCACCCTGGATGGAAGTAATGATGATTTCTCCCAGTTTTTTATCCAACCTAGCTGTTGAAGAAAGGCAATCACTCTGTCCAAATGTTTCAGAAGCAGTGATGCTGATATTGCTGTGACAAGCCAATCATCCAGATAGGGGATTATTGTAATCCCTTCTTCCCTCAATACAGCTGCAATTGCTTCTACAGTTTTGGTGAACACCCAGGGAGCTGTTGTTATACCTAAAGGCAGGACTCGGAATTGAAAATGACGAAGCTCCCCTCCCATGTACAGAGCTATTCGAAGAAATCTTCTGTGGTCCTTGAAAAGTGGTATGAATGTAGGCGTCTTTGAGGTCTAAAGAAGCCATATAGTCTCCATGATCTAAGACCTTTATAGTCAATCTGATATGGAATGCCAACTTCCGGATGAACTGGTTGACAAACCTCAAATCTATTATTGTGTGGTTTTTTTTGGTACCAAAAAAAACCTTGAGTAGGTGCCTTGAAAAATTTGAGACGGAGGCACTGGCTCGAGAAACATGGCGGCGAGGAATTCTGCTATCACCTTCTCTAAAGCTTCTTGTTTTACTGGCGATGTAATGGGTGTTATGAGAATTCTGTGTGGAGGAAAACAAAGAAATTCTACTTTGTATCCTTCTTGTGTCAACTTCAGGATCCAAACATCTGAAATTCTTTCTTCCCATTCTTGATAAAAGGCCTTCAATCTTCCTCCGACAGGAAGACAACTTCTGGCATCAGAAGGATGTTTTCTTTTTCTGCCATGCAGACTTATTCTCTCCTCTGTATCTGTTGACTGTCTCTGAAGGGACAAAAATAACTAACTTCTGTTTTCTTTCTATCCCTCTGTAAAAAAATCTCTTCTCGGTGAGGAGCATCTATTCTGAAAAAAAAATGTTTTTCTTTCTTCTATTCAAGTTTTCTTGAGGCTAACGTTTTCCTTTGGCTCCTGACAGTTACTCTAGAAGCTTGTCTAGCCCTGACCCAAAAAGATGGCCCGTCTCAAAAGTCATAGCACAGAGACTATTCTTGGAAGTGACATCTGCTGGCCATGTTCTCAGCCATAGAGCCCGTCTGGCTGCAGTTGATAATGCCATAGCCTTGGCTGCTAATTTTATCCCTTCAATAGAAGCATCACACAGAAAATCCACTGCTGTAGAAATTTTAGATATTGATTCAAGTAATTCCTCTCTAGGAACTTTATTACTTATGTCTTCATGGAACTGTCTTAGCCAAAATCTCGAGGAGCGAGCTACCCCTGATGCTGCTAAAGCTGGCTTACAAGAAGCTGCTGCCATTGTATTTAAGCATTTTAACAAAATTCCACTTTCAGATCCATAGGGTCTTTTAGACCAGACCCGTCTTCCACTGGAATGCCAGTTTTCTTTGATAGCCTTGCCACCGCAATATCCACTTTTGGTGGAGATTCCCATTTCTCCAGCTCCTCTTCTTGGATAGGAAACAATAACTTGTGTCTCTTTGTAATAGATGGAGCGCTCTCAGGATTTTTCCACTCTCTTTCCATAAGTTCCTTCATGACAGGATGAACAGGGAAATATTTTGATCTTTTAGCTGAAGAAGAAGAAGACTGAGGATCTTTCTCATCAGCAATATCCATAGTAGCCTTTACTTTCTTAATAAATTTTGCCGTATTCTCAGCAGAGAAAAGAGCTAGTTCATCTTCCTCCTCTGATGAAGAATCCTCCTCTGTATCCCCCAAAAGCCACTGATTGGTTAGGGGAGAAGAAGCTTCAGCAATAGCACTGCACTGTGTTTTCGGATCTACCCGCATCTGGACTAAAATCTCTTGCAAAGAGGTCTTAATAACGTCCTTAATCCAATCTGTAGAAGGAGTAATGGCAGCTGTAACCTCCTTTTGAGCTAAGCTCACCAAACTTTACTGGCAGAATCTCCTGTCACATCCATCAGGAAGCGGAGTATCACAAAATCTACACTGAATGTGTTTTGATTTCCTCTGCTTCTTAGCAACAGGAATCTCTTGTTGAGGAGGGGTGGACATCTGAAAAACAATAATTAGCAGACAGTGAATAACTTAATGCTCCCTAAGAACACACACAGTACACTCCCTCCAGTCTCAGAAACTACCTTACAACCTGCCCAAGAGGCTGCAGCTTAGGCAAGGGAGACAGCTCACAAGTACAACCAGCATGAATGCAGATCTTGTCTGAACTGCACTGAAAACACCGCTGCATACCTGTAAAAGTAGCCTCAGCTTGTGTTCGGTAATTGGCGCATTCTGTGACATCATCACACCCACGAACAGCCCTAGAAAAAAAGGAAGGAAAAGAATTAGTATCAGACAACAAATCCTCACTTTGGACCTTATTTATCATGGACCTTATTTATCATTAAAAAAGTCAAAAGAAATTTGGTCGGGCAAAAATCTGATAACTTCAGAGCTTTGCCTGAAAAGTATTTTTTCATAAATACTACGATTTTTTTTGGTCCAAAATCCCTGAAATTATTGGACAGCAGCGCAGACACTGGGACCTTCCCCATTGACTTATATAGGACCTCGAGAGCTTTGAGATGCTGCATTTTCGGAGTCTGACTTTTAAGAACTTCACCTTTCAAAAAAAAATTTCGTTTTTTTTTTTTTTTGGTCCGAAAACGACTAATTATTTGAATTTAGGATATTCGGAACATAATAAATAACCCCCTTTATCTTAAACAAAAATAGTTACAATTGGCATATTAACTTTTAACATTGTGACAATCTATACTGAAGTGCATCCTATTCTGTCATCTTTGCTTGTAGATTGTCATAACTAACTTAGTTTAGTTTAAGAAGCAACTTAAAACCAACTGGCCATTTAACCCCTTCAGCCTTCAATCGAATGCTAAGTATGGACATGGCTGATTGGCACGGAGTTAAGCATAAGTGGCAGTGGAATTTGTCTGTATTGAAAAGAGAAGCCATACGCTCCCTTAAAAATAATACTACAATCAATATTCTAAAGGCTGATAAGGGAGGGGCAGCTGTGATATTAAATTACAGTTATTATAGGCAAAAAATCTTGTCACAATTGAACAATGAAATCAGTTATGGTAAATTAACTCATGACCTTACGGACATTATCCAGAAGGAACTGTGGAATTTATTGGATTTGGCAGTAAAAAATGGTTGGATCACAAAGGAAATGTTTGATTATTTTTTGCCTAAACACCCCGTTAGACCTGTGATTTATACCCTGCCCAAGATACACAGGAGCCTGTCCAGACCACCAGGGCAAACAATAATTTCTTCCAATGGGTCCTTGAATGAGGGTATAGCAGAATATGTGGATTCACTACTCCAGCCCAGTGAACAGCAAATGGATGGCCATTTGAGAGACACTAATGACTTTTACAAAGTGTTGATCTACCTGATCTCTATGATATTGTGCTGGTTTAAATTAATTTTAAATGAAACAAATCAGACTTTCAGTGGGTTGAACAAAAAGATTGCATAAAAATGTGAGGAACTAAAGCCTTTTTAACACAATCACGTCATTTCAGGAGCTCAAAAGTAATTGGACCATTGACTCAAAGGCTATTTCATTGGCAGGTGTGGGCAATTCCATTAGTTATATCATTATCAATGAAGCAGATAAAAGCCCTGGAGTTAATTTGAGGGGGGGAGGTGCTTGTATGTGGAATATTTTGCTATGAACAGACAAAGGAGCTCTCCATGCAGGGGAAACAAGCCATTCTTAGGCTGCAAAAACAGAAAAAACCCATCCGAGAAATTGCTACAATATTAGGAGTGGCAAAATCTACAGTTTGGTACATCCTGAGAAAAAAAGAAAGCTCTGGTGAACTCAGCAACACAAAAACACCTGGACGTCCACAGATGACAACAAGTGGTGGATGATTTCAGAATCATTTCCATGGTGAAGAGAAACCCCTTCCAAACAAGTGAACAACACTCTCCAGGAGGTAGAGTATCCAAGTCTACCATAAAGAGAAGACTGCATGAAAGTAAATACAGAGGGAGCACTGCAAGGTGCAAGTCACTCATAGGCATCTAGAATAGAAAGGCTAAACAACATCTCAAAAATCCAGCACAGTTCTGGACAGATGAAACCAAGATCAACCTCTACCAGAATGATGGCAAGAAAAAAGTATGAAGAAGATGTGGAAGAGCTGATGATCCAAAGCATATCATATCATATATAAAACATTTGGGAGGCAGTGTGATGGCTTGGGCGTGCATGGCTGCCAGTGGCACTAGGACACTAGTGTTTATCCATCATGTGACACAGAACAGAAGCACAAGAATGAATTCTGAGCTGTTCAGAGACACTGTCTGCTCAAATCCAGCTTAATGCAGTCAAACTGATTGATCACCCAAAAAATACAGCCAAAACAACCCAGGAGTTTATTAAAGCAAAGGAGTTGAATATTGTTGAATGGCCAAGTCAGTCACTTGATCTGAACCCAATTGAGCTGCATTTCACTTGTTGAAGCAGCAAGTGAAAGCCGCTGCAGTAAAGGCCTGGCAGAGCATTAAAAAGGAGGAAACCCAGAAACTGGTGATGTCCATGAGTTCAACACTTCAGGTTGTCATTGCCAGCAAAGGGTTTTCAACCAAGTATTAGAAATGAACATTTTATTTTCAGTTTTTTTCAATTACTTTTGAGCCCCTGAAATGAAAAAAAAAAATTAAAGCTGAAAGTCTGCAGTTCAAATGAATTTGAGATGTTTTGTTTAAAATTCATTGTGGTAATGTACAGAACCAAATTTATATATACATTTATTTATATATTTATATATATACAGCTTTGTGGGTGTAAAGCAGCCCATGGCACAAACACAACTCATGAGAGTCTATTTCCAGCAGTTTATTTCACTTGCAACAAATAAACTAAACAGTTCAAAATAAAATCTTTGCCACTTAATGGGCTTCTAACTAACACAGTTCAGTTTTCCTAACTAACCAGGAGTAGGACTACCGCCTGTTTCTACCTTGTAACCTTGTAGCAATTAAAAATCTCAGTAACATAAGCGAAATAAGGAAGTCTGGAGAGTCTTTGAAAAGTGTGTAGTTTTTATTATCGCACTACATGTTTCGGACCCAACAGGTCCTTCCTCTGGTGCATGTTACATACAGTGAAAAAACAGCTTTTAAGCCCTCCATTACCCACAAGCCCCACGTGACTCTACAGCTCCATCTTGTGGCCAGTAGACAATATTGCAACAACATTTTTTACACATGAATACTATGTAGTCATCTATTCAAATTGAAACACCAATGACAGTTCAAGTAGTTCAAGGATACAATTAAATTTTTGTTTCAACTTAGTTTCAACAGCTTTTTAGATAGTAATAAGTTATTCTCACCATAGCGGTTTAGTTTTAGTGTCCATTGTATCAGTGCCATCTTGTTTGAGACAACTGTAAAAAATATATATTTCTTTGTTAGGAAATTAAAGGTTTAGAACAAAGCATTAATTCTCATTACAGCATTTTATACAGACTCAATCAAATCATTTTCACAGAAAGCATTTAAGGCTCCATGCTTCATTTATCCCGAATGGTTCAATACAATTTAATTTGTCCATCCATCTAGCCTCACATTGTAATAGTATTCTCTTTCTATCTCCTCCTCTTAGAGGGCGATCAATGTGTTCAAGAACCATCCACCTGAGGCTTGCTGCATTATGTTTAGCTTCAAAAAAATGTTTTCCAACAGGTGTTTGCGTTTTCTTTTCTGTTTGGTTGTAGTTAGTGATTGATCTTTTATGCTCTCCTATCCGAATTTTTACATTTCGGGAGGTCTGTCCCACATAAACCATACCACAGGGGCATTTTAATGCATATATGACCCAGTCAGTGTTACAGGTAGAATAGTGTTTTATGGGAATTTTTTTGCCATTATGTGGATGGGTGATAAAGTCCCCTTTTATTATGGAGTTGCAGCAACTACAGTTCAAGCAAGGGAAAGTTCCATTTTTTGGGGTGCTAAGGAACCTTGTATTTTGTTTTTTCACACAAATATCGGCTTTCACCAAATGGTTAGAGATGTTCCTCCCTCTTTTATAGGAAAAGAGTGGTTTCTCATGAAACAATCTCCCAAACGTATGATCCTTACTTAAAAGTGACCAATGTTTCTTAACAATGCATTCAATTGGTTTACTTAGTGCTCCATATTCTGTTACAAATGGGATCCTTTTGTCCCTTTTGGGTATACTTTTTTTCTGTAACAGTGTTGCCCTTGGAACCCTTAGCACTTCATCCCTTGTTGTACACAATATGTCATAGTCATAACCTCTTTCAGTAAATTTCTTTATCAATTTGTTCGATGCTTCAGTATATTTTTTGTCATCAGAGGCTATTCGCCTGATTCGTAGGAACTGTCCCTTTGGTATGCCTTTTATTGTGTTTGGGGCATGGAAGCTATCAGGCCTAAGTATATTATTCCTTTCCAAAGGTTTGTTGTACAATTCTGTTGTGATTTCCCCTTGTATGTTGCTGACATTCACGTCTAAATAGTGTATACTGTCCTTACTGTACTCAGCTGTGAATTTGACAGTAGGATGTTGTTCATTCAGGTATGCCAGGAACTCGAGTAAGTGGGGTTCACTGGAATTCCAAACTATGAACACATCGTCCACAAATCTGAAATAACACACTATATGATCCCTGTATTTTATGTTTTCCAAAATCAGCCGTTTTTCAAGTATGCACATAAAAATGTTAGCATAACTCGGAGCCAAATTACTTCCCATAGCTGTGCCTTGGGTCTGTAAATAATAGGTCCCGTCAAACCTAAAGTAGTTCTTCCTCAGTACTAGGGACATAAGCTCAAGGAGGAAGTAAACCTGGTGGTGGGATAGTTTTTCTGTTAATAGCATTTGTTCCGTACAATACATCCCCTCCTCATGTGGGATTGAGGTGTACAGGGATTGTACATCTATGCTGCACAGTATCCATTCGGGACTAATTCTACCCAATGTTTCTAAACGATTCAAGAAATCAGTGGTATCTTTTAAACACTGTGGTATTTTGTCCACTATGCTTTGGAGAAAAGTGTCTACATATTGTGATAGTGGTTGGAGCACTGATCCCATACCTGATACTATTGGGCGTCCCGGTGGTTTCTCAAGCTTTTTGTGTACCTTGGGAAGTATATAGAATACAGGGATGCGTGGATGCGTAGTGATTAAATTTTTTTTTGTTTGTTCATTAATCAAACCTGATTCAAGGGCCCCAAGAACTGTATCATCTACACATTTTTTAATCTCCCATGTGGGGTCATGATTAATGCAGGTGTAGTGGCCTGGGATATTAAGCAATCTTAATGCTTCTTCAATATAGTCTGTCTTATTCATCACGACTATGCTTCCCCCTTTGTCTGCTTTTTTAATAATAATCTGTGTATTAGATTCCAGTTTTTTAAGTGCCTCTCTTTCAGCTCGGTTTATGTTACCCTTATTGCTTTGCCTTTTCCTACTCCTCTTGTCCCACAGGCTTCCCACCTCATGCAGTACAACATTCTCAAATATATCGAGATTTTGTGAGGTAATGTCAGGCAAAAAATCACTTTTACTTCTAAGGGTTTCACTCTCATGGGACAATTCCCTAGAGGACTCAGTATCTTTATGCATAAAACACATTTTAAGCTTTAGGCATCTTATAAATTTGTGAAAGTCAATTTTCCAGCCTAACAAGTCAGTGTTGTGTGTGGGTATAAACCCTAGTCCCTTGTTCAGAATAGCAAGTTCAGTGGCAGTTAGGGTATAATCAGAAACATTAATTACCAGGTTTTTTACCTCATTCAGTGGGACTGGTAAAACTGCCTCTGTGCTGGTCTGCGCTGGGATTTCCTGGGTAGATATCCGCCTGTGACCCCTTCCTCGTGAACTCCTCTTGTTCCTCGCCAGTCCGGTTCTCTCCTGTTCAGCTGCCTCTGTTCGCCTAAAAAAGGCCTCTGCGATCCTCTGTAGGGCTGTGTGCCACGTTCAGACTCTGAGCTGAACCGCTCGTCTGAGTCACTCTCAGTGCTGCGAGGAGGAGGCGGGGTCCGACGTGTGTAGAGCTGCTGGGGAGCGACGGCTTCTGGACGGTGTCTCGGCAGACCAAAATTGCTGGAACGCGTTTGCTGCCTTGGAGATCCGCCTTGCCAGTTATACACGATTCCAGATGTGTAATCTCTGGTATCCCGCTCAAATTTCTTCAGCTTCCTGGCGACCGTCTCTCTTTTCAATCTTTCTATGCTGGTATGGATATCCTTTAGTATTTTTTCGTATTCTGGTTGATTCTGTATACTTTGTTTAAATGAATCTTTTAGTGTAGCGATCTCCTGCTTTGTTTTAGCAATCTCTGGCTTTTTTAGGCGAACAGAGGCAGCTGAACAGGAGAGAACCGGACTGGCGAGGAACAAGAGGAGTTCACGAGGAAGGGGTCACAGGCGGATATCTACCCAGGAAATCCCAGCGCAGACCAGCACAGAGGCAGTTTTACCAGTCCCACTGAATGAGGTAAAAAACCTGGTAATTAATCTTTCTGATTATACCCTAACTGCCACTGAACTTGCTATTCTGAACAAGGGACTAGGGTTTATACCCACACACAACACTGACTTGTTAGGCTGGAAAATTGACTTTCACAAATTTATAATATGCCTAAAGCTTAAAATGTGTTTTATGCATAAAGATACTGAGTCCTCTAGGGAATTGTCCCATGAGAGTGAAACCCTTAGAAGTAAAAGTGATTTTTTGCCTGACATTACCTCACAAAATCTCGATATATTTGAGAATGTTGTACTGCATGAGGTGGGAAGCCTGTGGGACAAGAGGAGTAGGAAAAGGCAAAGCAATAAGGGTAACATAAACCGAGCTGAAAGAGAGGCACTTAAAAAACTGGAATCTAATACACAGATTATTATTAAAAAAGCAGACAAAGGGGGAAGCATAGTCGTGATGAATAAGACAGACTATATTGAAGAGGCATTAAGATTGCTTAATATCCCAGGCCACTACACCTGCATTAATCATGACCCCACATGGGAGATTAAAAAATGTGTAGATGATACAGTTCTTGGGGCCCTTGAATCAGGTTTGATTAATGAACAAACAAAAAAATGTTTAATCACTACGCATCCACGCATCCCTGTATTCTATATACTTCCCAAGGTACACAAAAAGCTTGAGAAACCACCGGGACGCCCAATAGTATCAGGTATGGGATCAGTGCTCCAACCACTATCACAATATGTAGACACTTTTCTCCAAAGCATAGTGGACAAAATACCACAGTGTTTAAAAGATACCACTGATTTCTTGAATCTTTTAGAAACATTGGGTAGAATTAGTCCCGAATGGATACTGTGCAGCATAGATGTACAATCCCTGTACACCTCAATCCCACATGAGGAGGGGATGTATTGTACGGAACAAATGTTATTAACAGAAAAACTATCCCACCACCAGGTTTACTTCCTCCTTGAGCTTATGTCCCTAGTACTGAGGAAGAACTACTTTAGGTTTGACGAGACCTATTATTTACAGACCCAAGGCACAGCTATGGGAAGTAATTTGGCTCCGAGTTATGCTAACATTTTTATGTGCATACTTGAAAAACGGCTGATTTTAGAAAACACAAAATACAGGGATCATATAGTGTGTTATTTCAGATTTGTGGACGATGTGTTCATAGTTTGGAATTCCAGTGAACCCCACTTACTCGAGTTCCTGGCATACCTGAATGAACAACATCCTACTGTCAAATTCACAGCTGAGTACAGTAAGGACAGTATACACTGTTTAGACGTGAATGTCAGCAACATACAAGGGGAAATCACAACAGAATTGTACAACAAACCTTTGGAAAGGAATAATATACTTAGGCCTGATAGCTTCCATGCCCCAAACACAATAAAAGGCATACCAAAGGGACAGTTCCTACGAATCAGGCGAATAGCCTCTGATGACAAAAAATATACTGAAGCATCGAACAAATTGATAAAGATATTTACTGAAAGAGGTTATGACTATGACATATTGTGTACAACAAGGGATGAAGTGCTAAGGGTTCCAAGGGCAACACTGTTACAGAAAAAAAGTATACCCAAAAGGGACAAAAGGATCCCATTTGTAACAGAATATGGAGCACTAAGTAAACCAATTGAATGCATTGTTAAGAAACATTGGTCACTTTTAAGTAAGGATCATACGTTTGGGAGATTGTTTCATGAGAAACCACTCTTTTCCTATAAAAGAGGGAGGAACATCTCTAACCATTTGGTGAAAGACGATATTTGTGTGAAAAAACAAAATACAAGGTTCCTTAGCACCCCAAAAAATGGAACTTTCCCTTGCTTGAACTGTAGTTGCTGCAACTCCATAATAAAAGGGGCTTTATCACCCATCCACATAATGGCAAAAAAATTCCCATAAAACACTATTCTACCTGTAACACTGACTGGGTCATATATGCATTAAAATGCCCCTGTGGTATGGTTTATGTGGGACAGACCTCCCGAAATGTAAAAATTCGGATAGGAGAGCATAAAAGATCAATCACTAACTACAACCAAACAGAAAAGAAAACGCAAACACCTGTTGGAAAACATTTTTTTGAAGCTAAACATAATGCAGCAAGCCTCAGGTGGATGGTTCTTGAACACATTGATCGCCCTCTAAGAGGAGGAGATAGAAAGAGAATACTATTACAATGTGAGGCTAGATGGATGGACAAATTAAATTGTATTGAACCATTCGGGATAAATGAAGCATGGAGCCTTAAATGCTTTCTGTGAAAATGATTTGATTGAGTTTGTATAAAATGCTGTAATGAGAATTAATGCTTTGTTCTAAACCTTTAATTTCCTAACAAAGAAATATATATTTTTTACAGTTGTCTCAAACTGTAAGTAAAATACCTGGGTCGCGGCGGCGTGGACGGCCGCCACGCCGCCGCGCTCCTTCTCCGTCGGCTTCCGGGTCGGCTTCTGGGTCCTAGTGCGCGCGCGCGCGCATGCGCAATATTTAAAGGCGCAGGCGCGCTGGCGTAATGACGTCAGCGCGCAATGGCGCGAATTTCAAACAGTATTTAAGGCCATTCATTGGTACTGCTGGTTGCCCGTGATAGGATTTATCCTGTGGTTCTTGCCTGAAGCCTAGTGCTGTTTGTTCGTGTTTATTCTGTTTGTTATCCGGTTTTGACCTCAGCCTGTTTCCTGACGACTCTCCCATCTGAATCCTGACCTGTGCCTGTTACCTGACTTCTCTATTGCCTGAACCCCTTCTGCTTGATACCCGGTTTTGACCCTTGCCTGCCTGACAATCCTTGCTATCTGCCTGCCTCGACCCAGCCCGTCTGACTATCCTCTCTGCCTCATCCTTGCCTGCAACCGTGATCCTCGGCCCAAAAGACTCTAGATACCTGCCGTGCCCCATTGCCTGCCAGAACTCTAGCCTTGCCCACTCATAAGTCCAGGTGGCACCCCAGTAGGCGGAGGGCCTTCCCGAAGCCCAAAAGTGGTCACACATACTGGTGAAGAGAGCTTTGACCACGGTGCTTGGCTCTAGTTCTGGTATTGGGTGCCGGCCGTGACATTATCACGGGCCATGGAGGACGACGATCACATTGAAGCTGCTGCTGCTGCTGCTCCTCTCCCAACATCCACTGATCTGTTGCTTACTACCCTGCTGCAACGAATGGAGGACCAGGAGCGAAAGCAAAATTATCTGCTCCAGGGGTTCCATAATCTAACCCGCCAGCTGGGACCCTCGCAGCAACCAGCTAGTTCTGTTCCTACACCCTCTGGGGGTTCCCCGCCTGATACGGGTTCTACATTCAGACCCCAGGAACCCAAGATCGCATTTCCTGCCAAGTTCGGTGGGGACAGAACCCAGTTTTTTGTTTTTCAGGAGGCCTGTAAGCTGTACCTCAGCTTTTTTCCCCATTCTTTTCCCTCTGATGAGGAAAAGGTCAGATTCGTTATGACCCTATTAGTGGGTGACCCCCAAATCTGGGCACTCAGACTGCCAGCCACCGATCCTGCCCGTTTTTCTTTAAACCATTTCTTCCGTTCTATGGCTATTCTATACGATGACCCGGATCGCGCCTCTTCGGCCGACTCCGCGATTCGTAAATTACGCCAAGGTAAACGGGAGGTGGAAACTTATTGTACTGAGTTTCGTAGGTGGGCAGTGGAAACTGGGTGGAATGATACGGCTCTACGGAGTCAGTTTCGCATTGGTCTGGCCAAATCTGTCAAAGACAGCCTTGTTAACTATCCCCTATCTTCTAGTCTGGATGACCTTATGTCTTTGGCCATCCAGATAGATAGGAGACAAAGGGAGAATAGGGATGAACAGGATACTTCTGTTGGGTATAAACATGTTCATAGTGCTAAGTTGTCAAACCCCTCTGTGTCTCATCCTCAGGAGGAGCCTATGCAGCTAGGCATCTCACACCTTACTCCTGAGGAAAAGGCACGCAGGCGGTCCCTTGGGCTGTGTATTTATTGTGGGGAGAAGGGTCACTTTCTCAATCAATGCACCAAGAGGCCGGGAAACGCCCAAGCCTAAATGGAGAAGGGGAGCTCCATTTGGGTGCAGGCGTTTCCTCTCCCCAATCTGCCTCCAAGGTTCTAGTACCAGTTAAACTGACCTGGCCTACGGGCACTATCGAAGTGTCGGCTTTCATTGATTCTGGGGCAGAGGGTAATTTCTTGGACGCGGCTTTTGCTGCAAAATTCAAAATTCCACTGGTTGCCCTTAATCCGCCCATGAGAATTCTTGCTGTAGACAAAAGACCCTTGGGATCTGGGGTGGTTTCCCAAAAGACCATCAATCTGTCCTTGTGTATAAGTAATCTGCATTCTGAAGAAATAGCTCTGTACCTCATTGAGGGAGCTTCCTGTCCTCTCATTCTGGGTCTACCCTGGCTCCAGAGGCATAACCCTCTGATAGATTGGGTTTCAAGGGAGGTTATTCAGTGGGGTTCTGGTTGTAGTGGGGTGTGTACTCCTTCTGTAGTGGGTAATACCATCCTTGAGGGCTTACCTTCTGCCTTCACTGCGTATTCCGATGTATTTTCCAAGAAGGCAGCTGAGGTACTACCCCCACATCGGCAGTATGACTGCCCTATTGATATGCTTCCTGGATCCTCTCCCCCTCGAGGCCGAACCTTTCCCCTTTCATTGCCTGAGGCCCAGGCAATGAAAGAGTATATTCAAGACAACCTTGCTAGGGGGTTTATTAGGCCTTCCAGTTCCCCTGCGGGGGCGGGGTTTTTCTTTGTAGACAAGAAAGACGGTGGTTTACGCCCCTGTATTGATTATAGGGGCTTGAACAAAATCACTGTGAAAAATCGCTATCCCTTACCCCTTATCTCTGAATTGTTTGACCAGGTCAAAGATGCTAAGATCTTCTCCAAATTAGACCTGAGGGGAGCTTACAATCTCATACGGATCAGGGAGGGGGATGAGTGGAAAACTGCTTTCAATACCAGGGATGGCCACTATGAGTACCTCGTAATGCCCTTTGGTCTATGTAACGCCCCAGCAGTGTTTCAGGAATTTGTCAATGACATCTTCCGGGACCTGTTGGGGGTATATGTTGTGGTTTACCTTGACGACATACTCATTTTTTCTGCTAACCCTTTCGAACATCGCATTCATGTCTGTGAGGTATTACGTAGGTTAAGGGTGAATTGTCTGTATGCTAAGTTAGAGAAATGCATATTCGAGGTAACCTCCGTCCAATTTCTAGGGTTTAACATTTCTTCTAAGGGTCTTGAAATGGATCCGGGCAAGGTGAGAGCTGTCCTGGATTGGACTCAACCCCTTTCACTGCGTGCAACCCAGAGATTCTTGGGGTTCGCAAATTATTACAGGCAATTCATCAAAAACTTTTCTGTCATAGTGGCGCCCATCACTAATTTAACCAAAAAAGGTGCTGATCCCAGCATGTGGCCCCCTGAAGCTATTCAAGCTTTTGAGACTCTCAAGAGGGAATTCAGTTCCGCCCCAATTCTACGCCATCCTGATACTGCTTTACCTTTCATTGTGGAGGTAGATGCTTCTGAGGTAGGAGCAGGGGCGGTTCTTTCCCAAAGGCACCCGACTACCAACAAGTTGCATCCCTGTGCATTCTTCTCTAGGAAGTTTCTGCCCGCTGAGGTAAACTATGATATAGGGAATCGTGAATTGTTGGCAGTCAAGTGGGCCTTTGTGGAATGGCGGCACTTACTGGAAGGGGCTAAACACCAGATTACGGTCTATACTGACCATAAGAATTTGCTCTATATTGAGTCAGCTAAGAGACTAAACCCTAGACAGGCTAGGTGGGCCCTGTTCTTCACCAGGTTTAATTTTTCGTTGACCTTTAGACCTGGTACAAAGAACATCAAGGCAGATGCTCTCTCTAGGAGCTTCGACTCAATCTGTTCTGACTCAGATGAAAAACCTTCTATTATCCCAGGTGAATGTATTGTAGCCACATTGGAATCTGACCTCTCTTCCTTATTGTCCTCTGTTCAAACGGATGCTCCCTCCAACACTCCTGAAGGGAGACTTTTTGTTCCTGAAAATCTCAGAGAACAGGTGTTAAGAGAGGTTCATGATTCCAAAATGGCAGGACACCCCGGTGTAAGTAAAACTACATCTTTGTTGTCCAGAAGTGTGTGGTGGCCAACTTTCAAGCAAGATGTGAAATCGTTTGTAAACTCTTGCCCTGTTTGCCAACGCTCTAAATCTTCTAAAACCTTATCCCAGGGATTACTCATTCCCCTGCCTATTCCTGAGAGACCGTGGACCCATCTTTCGATGGATTTTATAGTAGACTTACCATCGTCCCAGGGGAAAACAGTAATTTGGGTGGTTGTGGACAGATTTAGCAAAATGGGTCATTTTGTCGCACTTCCACATCTCCCTTCCGCTAAAACCTTGTCTGAGCTTTTTATTCAGCACATATTTAAGTTACATGGTTTTCCTGTTAATATTGTTTCTGACAGAGGGGTTCAGTTTGTCTCCAAGTTTTGGCGAGCATTTTGCTCTTTAGTGGGGATTAATCTTTCTTTTTCTACTGCTTATCATCCACAAACCAACGGGCAAACTGAAAGGGTAAATCAGACTCTAGAACAATTTTTAAGGTGTTATGTATCTGAGAATCAGTCTTCTTGGGCAGAATTGTTACCCTGGGCAGAATTTGCCTACAATAATGCTTCGCACTCCTCCACTGGGGAGTCTCCGTTTTTTGTTGTTAATGGTTTGCACCCCAAGGCATTTTCTTTTTCAGGGTCTGGTTCCTCTGTTCCATCTGCCAACTCCTCTGTCGAACAGTTTTCTAAAGTCTGGTCACGAGTTCACAACTCTCTTAAGACGGCGACATCCTCTCAGAAGAGGGCTGCCGATAAGAAACGTAGGGAGGCACCCCAATATAAGGTGGGAGATTTGGTGTGGCTCTCCACCAAGAACATTAAATTGAAAGTTCCTTCCCTAAAATTGGGTCCCCGTTTCATTGGTCCATATCCCATCACTTCTATTATCAACCCTTCTTCTGTTCGTCTTAAGTTACCTGTTAATTTCAAGATTTCTGATTCCTTTCATGTTTCGCTACTTAAGCCTGCTTCTAACACCCGCCTTGTTTCTGTTCCTCCTCCAGTGCAAGTTGACGGTCAGCCTGAATTTGAGATCCAGGAGTTCCTTGATTCCCGTTTGGTACGTAACAAACTCCAGTACCTCACTAGATGGAAGGGATTCGGTCCTGAGGAAAACTCCTGGGTCTCAGTTGATGACATCAAGGCTGACCGCCTCAGGAGGCAATTTCACATTAAGTTTCCTGGGAAGCCTGGGGGTCCAGTGGCCCCCCCTAGAGAGGGGGGTAATGTAAGTAAAATACCTGGGTCGCGGCGGCGTGGACGGCCGCCACGCGCTCCTTCTCCGTCGGCTTCCGGGTCGGCTTCTGGGTCCTAGTGCGCGCGCGGCGCGCATGCGCAATATTTAAAGGCGCAGGCGCGCTGGCGTAATGACGTCAGCGCGCAATGGCGCGAATTTCAAACAGTATTTAAGGCCATTCATTGGTACTGCTGGTTGCCCGTGATAGGATTTATCCTGTGGTTCTTGCCTGAAGCCTAGTGCTGTTTGTTCGTGTTTATTCTGTTTGTTATCCGGTTTTGACCTCAGCCTGTTTCCTGACGACTCTCCCATCTGAATCCTGACCTGTGCCTGTTACCTGACTTCTCTATTGCCTGAACCCCTTCTGCTTGATACCCGGTTTTGACCCTTGCCTGCCTGACAATCCTTGCTATCTGCCTGCCTCGACCCAGCCCGTCTGACTATCCTCTCTGCCTCATCCTTGCCTGCAACCGTGATCCTCGGCCCAAAAGACTCTAGATACCTGCCGTGCCCCATTGCCTGCCAGAACTCTAGCCTTGCCCACTCATAAGTCCAGGTGGCACCCCAGTAGGCGGAGGGCCTTCCCGAAGCCCAAAAGTGGTCACACATACTGGTGAAGAGAGCTTTGACCACGGTGCTTGGCTCTAGTTCTGGTATTGGGTGCCGGCCGTGACACAAACAAGATGGCACTGATACAATGGACACTAAAACTAAACCGCTATGGTGAGAATAACTTATTACTATCTAAAAAGCTGTTGAAACTAAGTTGAAACAAAAATGTAATTGTATCGTTGAACTACTTGAACTGTCATTGGTGTTTCAATTTGAATAGATGACTACATAGTATTCATGTGTAAAAAATGTTGTTGCAATATTGTCTACTGGCCACAAGATGGAGCGGTAGAGTCACGTGGGGCTTGTGGGTAATGGAGGGCTTAAAAGCTGTTTTTTTACTGTATGTAACATGCACCAGAGGAAGGACCTGTTGGGTCCGAAACATGTAGTGCGATAATAAAAACTACACACTTTTCAAAGACTCTCCAGACTTCCTTATTTCGCTTATGTTACTGAGGTGGAGATGGCTACTCCATTGGTCTGTGGAAGAGTCTGATAACTTGAAAGCCACTGGTGGATCACTGAGAAAACCATTTCGAGTTACAATTAAAAATCTCTCAGTGAGCTCACACAGGCAGTTTACATGTGCCAGACAGGAGCTCTCCACTGGGGCTTGAGCTGCCAGGTATCCTGATGATCTCACCTCAATATATACAGTATATATATATATAGAGAGAGAGAGAGAGAGAGAGAGAGAGAGAGAGAGCGAGAGAGAGAGAGAGAGAGAGAGAGAGCGAGAGAGAGAGAGAGAGAGAGAGAGAAACGTTGGTTATCCGCACTCCACTGTATTCAGCAAGCTACCCAGGTGCTGCTCAAAATCCGCATATTCAATATAAGTCCAAAATGAATGAGTGCACACTGGGAACCTATCGACAGGTTTAGTTTAAAAGCATAATTTTATTTAGATAATTAATATATATATAGTGTTTTCCAAATAGCTGGTAAAAAGGCATATTTGTTAAGACATCACTAAGCAACTTTTAAATTGTTGACTATTTTGCAGGAACAGATCTGGCACTTCCTTATTATAAATACAGCATCTGTTGAGTGAGTTCTTCTTTTTAATCATTCACTTGATTCCGGAGCAGTTAGTGGAATGAATGTGTGATGAACACAGTGGTTACTGCCCTACTTCTGCATTTACATTGATCACATAATACATAGGGAGCTCAAGTGTGAGGATATTATTTGGGGGATATACGAGAAGCAGGAGAATAAGGGGAAACAGCTAGAGAAGATAAAACTGAGACAATATAAATCAAATCCAAAAGATAAGATGAGCATTATGTCTAGGAGAGAGAGTAGAAACAATGAAAGAAAAAATACTCCCATGTAACAAAGTCAGAGCTGATTAGTTCTCATGCGGTTGGTTCTTTGTCAGTAGGGAAAGGGAACAAACTTTCTTCCTGAAAATAGTCGCAGTTCTTATTTATGCAAATATTTTTTAAATGTATTTCAAAACTAAGCTAATTTGTTCCAACCTACCGTATATACTCGAGTATAAGCTGAGTTTTTTCAGCCCCCAAAATTTGCTGAAAAATTCTACCTCGGCTTATACGCGGGTCAAGCACAAAAACAGTCGCCGGCATCTAAGAATAGTCGCCAGCGTCCAAGAATAGTCACTGGCGTCCAAGAATAGTCTCCAAGAATATTCGCCGGCGTCCAACTATGGTCGCCGGCATCCAAAAACAAGACGCCGGCACCTCCAATGGGAGCAGAAACCCTCAATTTTTTTATTGAAACTTACCAGAAGCTGCTGCATTTCTCACCCTCGGCTTATACTCGAGTCAATAAGCTTTCCCAGTTTTTGGAGGTAAAATTAGGTACCTCGGCTTATACTCGGGACGGCTTATACTCGAGTATATACGGTATTTGCTCAGACTGGGTCTTAAAATCCTTTATCTTAGTTGGGATCAATTACAAGGTACTGCTTTATTATTACAGAGAAAAATTAAATCATTTAAAAAAGAAATGGATTAAAATGTTGTGTATGGGAGACAGCCATTCTATAATTCAGGATAATGTGTTTTTGGATAATGGATTCTATACCTGTAATACACAATAGTCTGGTTCTTTTAAGCTTTTATTTCTACTTTTACTAGAATAGAACATGGTTATCGCTGTTTCTATGCTGCAGGATCTATTTATACATTGGGAGGCCTATTTATCGGCATTCTCATTTTATGGGCATATTTATCAAAATCAAATGTTACAATTGTAACTATGTTTTTTTAAGATAAAGTGTATCTGTCGCTTCTGGTAACAAATGTATTTATCTATACATGGATGGATTTTACTGAACTGACGTTTTCCACTTACAATACTCCGCATTTTTTGATTTGCGCCCAAACAGTCTGAAATAGTCGGATTTTGGGCTAATTCTAGAGCAGACCACAGAAACTTCCAAATTGGATAGGGACCTCTGCCATTGACTTATACAACCTTGGCAGGTCTCAGATGTTGGATTTTCAGATTCAGACTTTTTCCATCCTCGGAGTATAATAAAAATCAAAAAAGTTTTTTTTTCTATAACAATTCAGATTTTATAGTTGAAAAAACTAAAATGTTTAAAGTTTTTAGCATTCAGACTGTAATAAATACCCCCCTTAGTGTTTTTCTCTCTAAAATCACAAATGTCATGTAAGATTTTGTGCGTTTCATTAGGTTCAAGTCAGTTGAGTATGTCGGTGCTAATGATGGACGAATTTGTGGCGTTTCATGAATTTACCGAAAAATTTGCAAAACGCATTGAAGGCAATGGGCACCTAAATAATTTTTATACGCACGACTATTTCGTCCAAATGCATTACAGTCAATGGGCGTCCAGATCATTTTGACGTGCGTCAATTCGCCTGGGAATTTTTGCTGCAGTTTCCTGAATTTATTCGCTGAATTTGTGTCTGGTGAATTTATTCGCCCATCACTAGGGATGTAGCGAACAGTTCGCCGGCGAACTAGTTCGCGCGAACTTCGACTGTTCGCGTCCGCCGAATGTTCGCGAACGTCGCGCGACGTTCGCCAATACGAGTTCGCGTTTGATTCGAACAAAAATCGTTCGACCATTCGACCATTCGATTCCTTCGACCGCTAAAATCGAAGGATTTTCGTTCGAATCGAACGATCGAAGCCATTGGATCGAATGAAATCATTCGATCGAATGGCTTCGATCGTTCGAGTCGAACGAAAATCCTTCGATCGAACGATTAAAATCCTTCGATCGTTCGAATCGAACGATTTTCGGATGTTCGAAGTTCGCGAACTGTTCGCGAACTGTCCGCATTTTTTGCCGGTGTTCGCGAACGGCGTTCGCGAACACATCGGCGGCGGTTCGTTACATCCCTACCCATCACTAGTCGGTGCAAAACAAAACGGTGCAGTGTTAATTCCAGGGTAACCTTGTATCACTGTGCCTCGTCTTTTGCACCTTGTACAAAATAGAATGAACTGGCAGATTGGCACTGGGTGCAGTTTTATAGGTGTTAGTATGTGTGATGTATTCAGATTTCTACTATTTTATGCCTGATTGTGTGCTTTGTACTTGTGCTTCTTTTTAAAAAGACCCATCAATAATGCACATGAAACGTCTGAAGTTGCTTCTTTTCAGACCCTGGTTAAAATTCATGGACAAGTAATGCAAAAGTTTTAAAAAGAAAAACATTTTTTTTTGCATTTTAATTCATATTACTCAGCTTTAGTTGGACTACACAGTGTCTGTCAAAGAGCAGATTTGGAAATCTAAATATGAAAGTGCTACCCATAATTTTAGTGAAATAGTTCAATAAACCAACAAAGAACACATTTCTAATTAACACCATCTGTCATTGTCTGTTTTAATAATAATAATAATAATAATAATAATAATAATAATATATGTTTGAATTATATGTTTGGAAGGTAATGAAAGTTTAAACATATTTCTGTGTTTTTTTTTCAGTTATTACAGTTTTGCTAATGAAGGTGAATTGGCCTTTAAGCTGTGAGTCTAACTTTTTCCAAGGGACCTGTTATCTTATATTGTTACAATTACTTATTTGCTTATCTCAAAATTGTTACTAACGTAACCTAATGGTTGTTCTGGGCTCTCTGCCAAAAGCCAATTAAGTTAAAAACATTGTTATTTTTTTAGTTTTTCAGTGCAGAGAAAATCGAGACTTTCCAGTACAAACCCGTGACTGCGATTGAGCTGTCAGAAGAGGGACTGTGCTGCTGAAAACGGGACAGTTGGGAGGTATGCAAAGAGGTCACAGAGATTT
This sequence comes from Xenopus petersii, assembly GCA_038501925.1. Taxonomy (NCBI): domain Eukaryota; kingdom Metazoa; phylum Chordata; class Amphibia; order Anura; family Pipidae; genus Xenopus; species Xenopus petersii. The sequence continues at coordinate 12,104,664 of CM076684.1, read as the reverse complement.
TATAGACTTGGGAACGTATGACATGAGAACATATGCAGATGGAGCAGTGGTGTAACTAGATGTTACTGGGCCCCACAGCAAATTCATTTTAGGGCCCCCAACATATGCAGAGGTTGCCCTATTTTAGCAATATACTGTATGTTGAAATTGCCCATTATTTGGGCTTCATGGGGCCTCCTATACCTCCTGGGCCCCCTGCAGCCGCAGGGTCTGCTTCCTCTGTAGTTACGCCCCTGAGATGGAGTACAGAAGTGAAAGGGAGTTATCGGTGGAAAAACATAGAGTTATCACACCACACCACATTAAAACAAAGAACTGCTCTTACAGCCAAATAGTTGTTTCTGCCTCAAGGCCAGGGTACTAGTGTTGAAAGCTACTGTAGCTTATAAACAGAATCCATCCAAATCATGGGGCTCCATGCGGAATCTGCATACACAGAATTTTATTCTCTTTCAAAACCAAATAGTTTTTCAGAAATACAAGTAAGTTTACATTCAGAAATAGAGAAAATATTGTAAATATTGTCACGCCCCTAAATATTGACTCATAAAAAAATAAAATTATTTGGGCCCTATTGACTTTAATGCATTTGGATAAAAGAGTCGCGTTACAACAATTGTCACTCACGTTTAAACTGTCGCGGGTCAAAATTTTTCACCGTTTTGCAAATGTTTTTGGAGTTTCACAAATTGTTTCGTCAAAGTGAAACAGGACAGATTCGCTCATCACTAATTCATTAAGGACTTTCATTATGCAGATTTTTATGTGTGAGTGACATGCCCACTTTTGCACATTTCCCTGATTTTACATTTTCCTGGGGTTTACACTCTTTTTTTCTGAACCCCTGAAAAAATATAAACTGAGGGTGTAAGAATACCTGGTGGTCCAGTGGGGAGGCAGAGACGCTTGCTGCACTCACTGTGGTGACGGCCGCTGTCTTCTTCCTCCGTGCGCCGCACCTGATGTTGCCGCTTCCAGGTTCACGGGTCTCTCGGGTCTCCCCAGCCTTATTCAGAGCGTCACTTGACATCATCGCGCATTGCAGCAAAATTCAAATATTTACAGGGTTTGAGCTTGCTAACCTGCTGCCCGACGTATCTATTTTCTGTAGTTTCTGGGTACATTTCCAAGTCTGTTTAAAACCTGTTCTTAACCTGCCTGTCCCTGACCCTCTCTTGTGTTCCGCGAGACTTGACCCTATCCTGTTCTTGATCGCTCTTTGAATTCTGATTGTGTACAGTGTTCCTGTTTGGTTTTTGGCTGTGTCCTCAACTACTCTCTCGTCTCCTGAATTTGTACTGCTTCTCCTGCCCTCTGAATATTATGAGTTTATATATGGGCATGTCAATATGTATATACAGTATTTGTGTGTAACGTTTTGATAATGTAGGTTTGTGTTAGACTATGTCAATGTTTCACGTGCCTTTAATCTGCAAAGACCTAAAACCATTAAATTGTCACTGATTATATCCTGTATCTTCTAAAATTATTATAAATATAAAAAATATAATTTAAGGGTACTGATTCACAGTTGGGGCACTTAATGTAATGAAACACTAATTCTCATTTGGTCTTTTTTTGGGGGGGATCTGAGGATCAATTTTACAATGTTTTGTATGTGTATTAGACAGGTCAATGTTCAGGCTCAGTTTGCACATTGGCATCCTTGTCTTATGTGAAAAATCTCTTTGACCTGGTTCTGAGTTTTGGGGAGTTGAACTGACACATACCATTGACTTTCTTCTTTCTTCTCCTTTAAGTTTTGAAAATATTTTATTATGAGAAATTTCTTGGAGGAGAAACTTGAAAAGGTCTAAACAGAAAATTCTGCTTTAACTGCCAACCAGCTATGGCAACAAATCAAGTAAAACTCAATGTCCAATCTATACATCACTAAAAATAAGGAAGTTAAAAATTAAGGGGCAGATTTATCAAGGGTCGAATTTCGAAATTTGAAAAACTTCGAAATTCAAAAAGACCAACCGAAATTAAATCAAAGTTTTTTTTTGGCTGAATAAGTCCATTTTCGATCAAATAGGTCAATTTTCGATCAAATTCGAATTGTATGAATTGAAGTAATAGAGCATTCGATTCAACTCCAAATACATTGTAGGAGGTCCCCCATAGGCTAAAACAGCAATTTGGCTGGTTTTAGATGGTAAATGGTTGAAGTCGAATTTTTTAAGCGACAGTACATGATAAATTGCAACCTTTGATAAATCTGCCCCTAAGTGTGCACATATACAAATAAAGTGCCACATCTAACTATATATACTGTCTTCCTGCTCATTTACAAAGTAATCATGGCTGGGCCTTACCTAAATGGCTGCCAATACAGTATTGCTAGATCTGCTGATTATATATCAAACGCTGCAGCTGAAATGCGCTCATTTTATTTTTCATTCATGACAACAAACATCTCAGGGAAGTGAAATCACAACCATTGCTAAAATGAATGTAATTTTCTTTCAGTGGAAGAGAATAAGCTCACTCTTAAGCTGAACAAATTGAGAACAGAAACAAAAATGTTCTTGAAATAAAGGAAGAACATTTTTAAATAGATTATTTTGTTTCTCTGCAAAAGAGCTCAGTCATATAGGTCCCCAAAAGACAGTAGTATTTGAGATTAGTACACTTTTTAGTGGATCAGTGCTTTTGAAATACCCCCAGTTCAAAATGACTGTATCAGATGACAATGAAAAAGATGACAATAAACATTTGCCCATGAAGAAACATTAGAGAGGGGGTACCACCATATAGCAGGGGATAGTGACAAACTCCAACAGAAATTAAGTAGCTGTGATTACATTTAGTATTACATTTATCAACAAATATTGTTATGCACCTTAATACTAAAACACAGACAGAGAAAACGATAAAAAATCATAAAATTGCATGAATTCTATTCTGGAGCCAAAAATCCTAAACTGAATAGCATTCTAAAAAGTGTTATCCGTAGACTAAAACTTGAAATGTACATGAAGTATGACGATACCACTGAGCAACTTTTCATTGGAAATGGAATTGCCGTTTTCTTACAAAATACGATTATAATTGTGGCTTCTCTGTCAAGTAGTCCCTTGGTTCCGGAGTATTTTGCAGAACAAATGTGTGAGCTCAGTGGTCACTGCTCTACTTCTGCTTTTGTACATTAAGCAACAAATTCATAACAGGGAGCTCAAGAGAATATTGTTTGGAGCAAGATAAGAAAAGCAGAAGAATAAAGAGAGATGACCAGAGAAGATATAAATGAGAAAAGCTAAATAGAATGTAAGTCAAGAGGAGAGGAGAGCATTGTGTCAGGAGAGAGAGGAGAAACAATGAGAGAAATAGAAGAATATTTCCATGGAACAGGGTAAGGTACAAATTGTCACACTTTTATTTAGCCAAATGGATTTTACATTCCAAACAACCCTAATTTATTCCACCCTGTTGTTCAGACCGGGTCTTAGAAAATGCGGAGTACTTATGACCTAGGAATAAGCAATTGATGTCTATTTATGGGGATTTTTTTGTCTTGCTTTTTTACGCAAATACTGTAATGCTGAATATTTGCTGTATATTTTGGAGTTCTGGTTTGTAGGAAAGGCATATAAAGTAAGTACCGTAGCTGCTATTGTATTTATAGAACATATTTCTGTTATTTTTTAAAATATATTTTTATAGGGCTGATAGAATTAGGACATTGTGATAATTGAGATTGAGTGGTTTTGAAAAACATATAATTATTTGATACAGGGGCCACAAAGGAGCAAGCCTCTGGGAAGCTAGTGGAGCAATAGGGGCCATGTCTTGGGGACTGTTTTTTAAGGGGTTTTAAGCAAAATGGGAATTGTAGGATTGAGTGAGTTCAGAGGTATGGAATAGGGACCTTTTAAAGGAATAATGTCTGGGGGTTAGAAAGATCTTACGAGAAGCACAGGCAATGAACAGCTTGGATGGCAGACCCTCTGTAAGTCATGCTGTTTGGCATCTGGGAGGCTGTCACAGGCCATGACCAGGAATAAATTACAGAGGCATCGTCTTGCACTGCTAGATGGAGAGCAGAAGAGAGGTGGTGGCAATGATGAGGTCCAGGAAGCACAGGAGGGATGGGTGTGGAGAACAGCGGGAGGTCTGGAGTAGGGGCAGAAATGGAGCCATCAACAAACAGGCATGTAGGTTCAGCAGGAGACTTCAGTGGTCCAAGTGCATGGGGAGAGGTGGAGAATCAACACATCCAACACTTGCAAAATCTTGTCATAGTTAACTGTGCAACATTGCCAGAATATGACCCTATCTCAGTTCAGAATCAACCAAAACACTTATTCAGTCTCTTATCATCTCCCGCCTTTATTACTGCAACCTACTCCTCACAGGTATTCCAACAAGTTGTCTTTCAGAACTCCAATCTGTTCTAAATGCGACTGCTAGACTCATTCATCTATCTCACCGCTTAACATTAGCTGCTCCCATTTGTATGTCCCTTCACTGGCTCCCAATCTCCTCTAGAATCAAATCCAAACTACTCACTCTTACATTTAAGGCCCTTAACAGTGAAGCCCTTCCACATATTTCATCTCTGATCTCCAAATACTCTCCTTCACTCAACTTTCACTCTCCTTCTGATCTTCGCCTCTCTTCTCCTCTCATCACTTCTGCACATTCTCATCTACAAGACTTCTCTTGGGCTTCTGCTTTTCTCTGGAACTCTCTGCCTCGAGCTGTCAGACTTTCTCCTTATTTCCAAACTTTTAAACGCTCCTTAAAGACCCACCTGTTTAAAGAAGCTTATTTAATGTACCTTAATTAATCAATCATTGCTGTACCATAAATCATACATTTGTTTCTAAAATCCTAATGTCTCAATTGTACCCTAACCTTTAGTTTGTAAACTCTAATTTGTAGGGCCCTCTAATCCTATTTTACTCTGTAACCCTTGTTTGTTATCCACCATTTTCTCCCTGTTTGTTATAACCAAGGTAAAGCGCCGTGTATCTTGTCGGCGCTATATAAATAAATGATGATGATGATGATCTGGTCCTGCAATTTGGAGTGAAGCAGTCTTTACCTACCTACTTTACCAACTTTATATAATAATAATAATAATAATAATAATAATAATAATAATAATAATACTGCACATAAAATATAAGCAATCATAGATATCACTTATTTGTACACAGACAGAGAATGATTTAATGATGGATTCAGCTAAGCCCAGTGTGATCTAATAGATCTAATCTGATTGACCGCTCACTGCCTTGGGAACACCAATAAACATCAGGATGGGGCACATACAGCCTCAGATTTGCCAACATGGGTTTGTGGTTGTGTTCCTTCTCTTGTCCTTGCCTTGGAAGGGTAAGTATGAGCCTCTCTGTTTCGCTGTGTATAGAGTTAAACATTAGAGGGTTCATTTACTTAAGCATTTTGCACCTTATCCACCAGAGCTTGGAGTACTAGGACCTGCACTGTCACCACAAATACAATGTTGCCTGTGCTTGTCTGCACTGTATATATATGAGGGGTTGGGGAGGCACATAGGACTCGTGGAAAGTCTATAGCAAGGAAAACAAAGGTCATAGTTGACTCACCCAATATATGAGGAGGTCCAGGTGCAATGCCCTGAACCTTCAGCCAAGGGAGCGGATAAGGACCGTAGAGCAATTGGACAGGCACTCAATGGAAAAATCCTCCACACAGATGTGTAAACGAAAATGTATTTTATTCAGTATCCATAGCACAGCCTTACTCGTTTCGTAACAACACTGATTCTTAAGGTGTTTATGATTAAGTATTCGTGTTGATATGAAACATTTAAGGCTGTTCCATGGATACTGAATAAAATAAATTTTTGTTTACACATCTGTATGGAGGATTGTTCCATTGAGTGCCTGTCCAATTGCTCTACGGTCCTTATCCGCTCATGGAAAGTGGTAAGGACATGAATGTTAAAATATTTCCTGGCATCTCAGGACACCCTTTCCTTTTTAAAGGGGGGAATGTAATTCATTAATAAAAATATGCAATATATTACAGGCCACATCTTCTCAGGGTATTTTTTTCCATGAGGAAAAATCAGCACTGCTGGGCCTCCAGTTTGGCGGGGTCTGCTGGGGGAGGTTATTGAATTTAAAGTCCACATTTAGGTTTTCAAAGGGCCCACTGTGCTGTTTATCTGTTCACAGGGGGATTAGTAAATAGCAGCCAATGGGAACTGCTTCCACTGCATATGACAACGAAATTCAGCCATATGTACTGTAGAAGGTTACCCACCCAAGTTAATTTGGGCATACGAAGAGCAGTCTAATGGTACTATGAATAAATAATATTAAGGGAAATTAAATGCAAATGACTGTGTTTTTATTAAAGTGGTACTCATTTCTAAATGGAAGCAAATTGATGATAGGTCTGTTTTTAAACAGGGCCGCCTGCTCTTATTTTTTGACTTTACATGTCCTTTGATTTTTCAGTCACCTTAGTAGATGGGACTAGTTCAGCAGGCCCGTGTTATTGCTAGGTTAGTAATCCCTGTAGGATAATTGGGACTTCAGCCCTGTAGTGTGTGCTCAGCATGTACAATGGATCCCGATTGTGGATCCCAATTGCATCTGGATTTAAAAAAAACTTTCATTACTGCAGTGTGGATTAAAGGAGAATTAAATGCTAAATCACCTGGCGAATGCCAAAATGTGAGGTACTAATGATTGGTTGGGGTTGGGTTGTACTTGCCCTGCTGCAGCACACATAACTTTTTGTTTGGGACAGTGGAACTTCATGGAGCCCATTCCAGTAACATCAACCAGGACGGGGGTGGCTCTATGACTGATTTTGAAAGTGAATTCTGTTCTCAACATCGGTCTAGGTTGGGCCAAGGTTGAGAAAGGGCGGCCGGTATTTCTGTTCACTAAAAACTGCACTGACCAGGGGTATTGCTGAAGTAGCACATCCTCACCTCATCCAAGAAGACGCATGTGTAGTAGAGAAGAAACTAAACATAGCAGCAAAATGCCACCTTTTTACTCTAAGGCACATCCACCTGCCCACACCCAGAGTGAAGAAGAAAAAAGAAGAGGAAGATTGTTCCCAAAGAGGTTCTACAGTACCACTTGGCAGTGCTTTTTTTTGCTAACAGGAGTCCTGGCTGATGTATCCGGTAAGGGATTATGATGTAGAGGGGCTAACATTTTGGAACACTTCCACTGATTTAAGCTTTTGTTCTCCTTTAAAGCTGCCATATTGCTTCCCTGCATGGCTCTGCCTCAAAGGATCTGTTCTTGTTTCATTATCACTGAGAATTGGTAAAACACTGGGGGTGCATCACAAAAGTCTGATTATACAACATTGGCATCAGTAGCAGAGCCATAGTGGGACATTCACTAAAAATCGTAGTTGCGCTCAGGGGTAGCGTTGCTAAAATTCGAAGTTGCGCTAGCGTTAATTTGCCAAGCAAAGCGAAGTTACGCTAGCGATGGTTAATTTGCATACGGTACCAAATTCAAATTTCAATGGAAGTATTCGTAGCAGCACTACACAAGCCTGGGAAACCTTCAAAACATCAAATAAAATTTTTATTTTGCCCTACACATGTGCCCACTGTATAGTTAAGTTGCCATGAGTTAGGAAATGTAGGGGAAAAAAATTTCGATCTTTTTCAGCCTATCACCCATAGCCAGTGTTTTTTGGGACTTAGTATATTTTTTAACTTTTTTTGAAACAATCCCTATCTACTCTATTGCGCTTTGCCTGGTCTGAGGTGGCGAAGGAAGTCTGGCGTAAAAGGTAGCGTTCAGAACAATGCGCGCGTTAGTGAATTTGTGTAGTTACGTCCGTTGCGCAAATTTGCCAGGCGTAAGGGTGCGAAGTAACACTAGCGAAGTTACGCCAGAGTCCGTTAGTGAATTTGCGAAGTAACGAAAATGCGAATTCACGCTAGCGTTAGGCGCTTCGGCGCTTAGTGAATTTACCCAATAGTGTGCCACTCCCTAGTATTATATGTAGTATTTTTGTGCTTTTCTTGCTAAAATATTACATTTAAGGGCATATTTATATATTGTGTGGCTTGTATTTTATTTAATGTACTGCTGCTGCAGTCCTGAGGGAGTTGTATGCCTCTCCTTTACCTGGTTCAGCCCTGGTGGAGACAATTAACATTTCCAACCCCCACAAATTGGGATCTTCTTCGTTAGAGCCCTGGTGTGTCACTGGAGATCAGGACCATGAAAGGGTTACATATTAGTTGTGTGTATTTATTTGTATGATCTTTAATTCATTTTTTAAATTTCTTTTCATTGTTCCTCTGCTTTGAATACACAGACAAGCGCACTCACAAAAATACAGTCACAAATCGACATATTTTTTCCGCAGGTGCTGACTGTCAACTGGAGGGTTACAGACTATATGCCCAGCGGTCAGTGTCAGTGGCATCTGGTCTCTGTGTGGAAATTCCCTGTACATTTACCATTTCTGCCAGTAAAACTTTATCTACAAGAGTCACAGGGATTTGGATGAGAACAGATATTGTTGCAGCCTCTACAGATGCCTCTAAGGTTTCTGAGAGAACAAAAGGCAGATTCACCTTGACTGGGAAAGTACATGAAGGAGACTGTTCATTCTCTATCAGCAAAGCACAACCAGAGGATCAAGGAGAATATGTATTCCGATTTGAAGATGGAGACCTTAGATTTTCCTATGGCTGGTACCTGCTCAGTGTGACAGTGACAAGTGAGTAAGAGAAAACCAGTGAATATTGCGTGGGTGGGATGTACAGTGGGATGGGACTAATCTGTACAATATGTCATTATACTCATGTCAAAAGGAAAGATTTTTCTCACCAAAGCCCCAAGACATATTATTGGGCAATGTCAATGTTAAGCACAATATAACACATAGATTGTTTCAATGGCAGTTAGAAAGTAACTTTTACCAAAATGTTTCATGATCATAGCTGATTGGATGGTGTCGGTGCTAAAATGCATATTAACCCATGTTGATAAATTATCCCTGGTATGTACTTTTGGGCTGGGACATATGAGCACATACAGTATAGTGGCCTTAGTAGTATGGAAACAGTATATAGTAAGACAACTTGTATAAAGTCTTCATTTGAAAAGATGTTTTGTAGTTTTTTTTTTTAACTAAACAGTGGTTTGTAGGGTCAGAGAATTTATTTTGGTTTCTGGGGCCATGACCGGATATAATTTTACACTGCAAACTGTAGAGATACAGAGTAAGAAATCATTCAAAAGCCTAAACAAGAAGAGCAACTGATTTAGTTAATTCATGTTTCAGCCTAAAATATATTACTATATTTCATTCACTTTGTTTTGGTCCCTTTTTTCATTTTGTTCTATTGCTCCTTTACTTTTCATTGGCACAAACGCACACACGGTCACAAATTGGTATGTTGTTGTTGTTTTCACAGGAGCTGGCAGTCAAACACCAAGTGATACTCTATGTGCCCAGCGGTCAGTGTCAGTGGAATCTGGTCTCTGTGTGGCAATTCCCTGTAGATTTACCATTTCTTCCTACACTTTATCTGCAAGTGTCACAGGGATTTGGCATAAAAAAAATGCTCCTGACATTGTTGCAGCCTCTACAGATGCCTCTAAGGTTTCTGAGAGAACAAAAGGCAGATTCACCTTACATAAAGGAGACTGTTCATTCTCTATCAGCGATGCACAACCAGAGGATCAAGGAGAATATGTATTTAGAATTGAAGACGGAGACATTAAATATTCCTATATATGGAACAAGCTGAGTGTGACAGTGACAAGTGAGTAAGAGAAAACCAGTGAATATTGCATGGGTGGGATGTACAGTGGGATGGGACTAATCTGTACAATATGTCATTATACTCATGTCACAAGGAAAGAATTTTCTCACCAAAACCCAAAGACATATTATTGGGCAATGTAATATAACACATACATTTTTCAATGGCTAATGGAAAGTAGATAAAGTCCCGCTCTAAGCTCAGAGCAGGGCTTTAGTTATTGTAGTCAGCAGACAGACAGGACTGTGATTGGTTAGCTTGAATGCATACATAGGGGCATGTTTACTAACATTGGAGATAAATATCTGGAGAGATTTCTGGAGATGTTGCCCATAGCAACCAATCAGATCTTTGCTGGCTGTTTAAATCTAATTGCTGATTGGTTGCCATGGGCAACATCTCCAGAAATCTCTCCAGATATTTATCTCCAATGTTAGTAAACATGACCCTTAATAGTGAACAGGCAGTGTCTAGAGCAACAGGCAGAGGAAAGAATCTATTGAGACAGTTCCTAAGCCCAGGTCACTGACATCAGCCAAGAGCAGACTGAGCATGTGCAGTAGTTAGGACACAAGATGGAGAGCTACTGTGGGCATCTTCAGAGGAATGATCTTCATTTCTATAGAGCTTTGGTGGCTTTGGGCTGGGACAAAAGCCTAAAACACAAAGCCAAACATTTCTCGACATATTCTTTTTTCAGGCTTTATTGCACATTTAAATTTAGTTTCACAAAATGTCCTTCCAAACAAAAACTATTTTAATTTCCATAGATGTGTGTAAACCAAAAATAGATTTTTGCCAAATAAAACTAAATGTAATACAGAGAAATTTCCCAATATACATTCATTACCCATTTTGGGTGATTTTAAAGGTATTGGTAAATTGCAATTGCAAGCAGTATTTCTACAATGCAGTAGAAGGCAGTTATTTCTGTAGCCAGGGTTCCAATTCCCAAAATATTTCTTCATGTCTATCACTGAGCTGGCTTCTGCCATTTTCTTTCAATAGTGAGAACCAGTAGTGTAAAAAAAAGAGCATGGGACATAATTCTACTCTTAGTAGCAATTTCGTATTGTAAAGCGGTTGTTCACCTTCCAAAACTGTTTTCAGTTTAGTTGGTTTCAGTTATTTAACCAGAAATAAACACTTTTTTCAATTACTATTCTTAACAATTTTTTATTTGTGATCATTTTTCTAATATGAAGTATAAACTTTAATTTTTACCTTATGTCTTTCTGAAGCAGCTTGCGGTGGGGGGGGGTCGCTGACCCTGTAAATGATTTAAATTGATACATTTAGTTGATCCATTTCTTATCTTTGTCCCGGCTGAGCAGAATCCCCGAGTTTTATTAAAGGCATCTTTTAAAATCGATACAATAGTTGCTACCGTTTCACAGATGCTGCTGAGAAATGAATAAACTAATGTAGCAAATTGTAAAATAATTTAAAAAATGTAATTGTGTATATTGGAAAGTTGCTTAGCATATGAACTATGCAAATAAATCTATTTTTGGGTGGAGGCCCCCTTTAATTACCCAAGCAACAATGCAGTCAGCTAATTAAAGGGGTGGTTCAATTGTAAGTTTAAAGTTAAGAATGACCAATTCTAAGCAACTTTTCAATTGGTTTTTATTTTATAAATATTTTATATTTTAAAATTATTTGCCTTCTGACACTTTCTAGCTTTCAAATGGGGGTCACTGACCCCATCTTAAATGCTCTGTAAAGCAACACATTTATTGTTATTGCTACTTTTTATTACTCGTCTTTCTATTCAGGCCTCTCCTATTCATATTCCAGTCTCTTATTCAGATCAATGCATGGTTACTGGAGGAATTTGGACCCTAGCAACCAGACTGCTGAACTTGCAAACTGGAGAGTTGCTGAATAAAAACCCCAAAATCTCAAAAACAAATAATAAAAAATGAAAACCAATTGCAAACTGTCCCAGAATATCACTCTCTACAACATACAGTGTACTAAGATGTAACTAATATTTAGAAAGCTGAACAACTCCTTTAGGAGAATTGGAAATGAATACGTGAGAGTCTGACTAGAAAAGCAAAGCAATATAATAAAATAAAAATAACATTTACACTCATAATAAATCAGTTTTGTTGTTACTCAAGTCAATTTCCATGAGAACTAGACAACTTTTTCATTTGCAGCTTGACAAGGAGAAATCTAATAACAAAAATTGACGACCAACTGAAAATGTGCCCATCTATAACATACTAATGCTAATCACCTTAGATGTAAGTGTGACAACCATAAGACACAGTAAATACTTTGTATATATGAATTATGTCATTTAGAATGTGATCACGTGCAGAATAATCAAAATTAGTTGGATCGTTTACAGCAGAGACCCACAATATTTTCCCTAATTAATTAAAATGCACTGTGTGACAAACATGTCTCATTAATATTTGTTCCATTTTTATCTCCCAATTCTGTTATAGATCTTCCAGAACCGACTATATCCCCTGTGGGGAAGCTGATCGCTGGGAAGCAAATAACACTGACTTGTACGTCTCATCCAGCACCTCAAGGGTGCAAGGGAATCATCACATGGGAAGGAAGGAGAAACATAGAGAACACAAATAACTATGAGAGGAAGGATCAGGCTGGTAAAGTCACCTCCATATCAAACATCACTTTTACTCCATCCCAGGGAGATCACAAGAGCTCACTAACATGTACAGTGACTTACAGAGGGGTCTCCACTAAGAAAACCATCACCCTGGATGTTGAGTGTAAGTCAATATCTCCTCACCCACATTGATTTTATTTATCCCCTACTTTTCCTCAGACACAGGGCTGTTCATTTTTCATATTTCCATTGTTGCATTGCATTACCAAAAAAACATGTTAATAAAGAGACACAACAGTGAGCAGTGCGCTGCAGCAGAGTTTACTACCCTTTTAAACACTATTCTGCCTGTCCTTCCTGTTTCATTGTGCACAAATATTCTCAAATGGCTTACAACTTGGTGTAAGTGTGCTCACTGCATGTGCTCATTGTGCACTAATATGGCACTGACAGCAATTTTGCAAATATAAGATGCATTTTGTAAAAACGTTTCCACCATCATCAAATGCAGAGTGTCTGCAACTTGCAATTATGCCATGTGTTCTTAAGGACAATGTTTGCGCAGTGCAGTTATGTTTGTACATTGAATCAATTTGTCACAAATGTTGTCCAGCTTTATAAATAGTCACAGGTTTCACAGGGCAGTTATGTTCACCGTGCAAATAATTCTGCACTGCACAGAGTTTAGAAATGAGCCCCACTATTGTAATAACAACAATCATATTGTAGCGCACCCTTGGGTGAAGCTTTTTCTGTATATTAAGACTGTGTGTGACCAGGCTAAAACTGCTTGTAGTGTGCCCTGGACCCCCAGTGTACCCGTGCAACTCCCTGCAACTCCCGGTACGTGGTGTAAATCAGTGCAGCCAGATATTCAGCCAGACAGTTTCTTTGCAGTAAACTATAACTTGTTTATCAACAGAGAACAGGGGCAAGATCACAAGTCACAAGCACTTTGATGTTCACAGTAGTTATAGCGTAGCCTCCAACAGCAATATTCCCTCCAGAGGGTACAAGATACAACAGACGAATGCAACATAAATCAGCAACAATAGACTTGGGGAATAGTTACCACTCTCACTGGGCACTATCCCTCTGGTTGAGCACTAAGGCATGGGTTTCTCAGCCTGGGGTCTTGTATCTTGGCACCAGACTTGGTCCTCACCTCACCCACTGTAGTCCCTGCTCTAGTGGTTCAAATACCACGGGGTCCTAACCCCAGTATTTCTCCTCGGTGGAGCCACGTCTGCTCTCTAGCTACCCTGGGCTGACTTTCACTCCTAGAGTGACTATTACTGTATTATTATCCCTATATCACGCTTCACTAACTTTACCGGCAGACCTGGACCTGTAGTACCTCTCAGTGAGGCAAAGTCCCATGACAGACCCCGACCACATGGTGCTAAACCCCTTTATATTATCAAACAGTGCCATCTAGTGGAAAATCCCCATGAACTAGTGTGGACCCAGCCAGGGACATAGATGCCTAAGTTAACTAAAGAACCCTTAGGTGTCCAAATCCTGAAGAGGAACTGCCTGAGTAATTTACCCACAATCTCAGGGTCCCTAAAATATATTTGTTTTTTTATCTAAACACTGCTCAATCACGTCTAATTCAGTTGTTGCTAGACTAAAAATAGACTGAACATTTATATTTTTAGATGGTTATTATATTTTTTATTGAACCGTTAAGTGTTTTTTCTTTTGTTTGTACTCTTTATATTCCGATCTTTTATTACGAGGCATTTGAGAAATAAGAGTTTATTGTGGTTTTAAAAACTCTAAAATTGCTAGCATTTGAATTTTGATAAATGGGCCTCACCAAGTTGCCTCTACATCCCAGCCTATAGCCTTGTGCCTTTATATGGTCATGGAACCTCTCAGTGACTTCTAATATCCTTATCATTTACAGTAGGGGGTACATTATCCCTTATAATACATGAGTGATACTCAGAGTTCCCTGTATAACTCAGCCTGCAGCCTTGTGCCTTTATATGGTCACAGAACAACCCCTCAGTGACTTCCAATATCCTTATCATTTACAGTAGGGGGTACATTATACCTTATAATACATGAGTGATACTCAGAGTTCCCTGTATAACTCTGCAGCCTTGTGCATTTATATGGTCACAGAACCCCCCCAGTGACTTCTTATATCCTCAGGATATACAGTAGAGCAGGGATCCCCAACCTTTACAACCCATGAGCAACATTCAGAAGTAAAAGGAGTTGGAGAGCAACACTAGCATGAGTACCAAATGAGGGCTGTGATTGGCCATTTAGTAGTCCCTATGTGCATTGTCAACCTACATTGAGGATCTGTGTGGCAGTACACCTGGTTTTAAAGCAATAAAACTCACATCCAAGCCTGGAATTCAAAAATAAGCACCTGCTTTGAGGCCACTGGGAGAAACATCCAAGGGGTTGGAGAGCAACATGTTGCTTGCGAGCAACTGGTTGGGGATCACTGCAGTAGGGGGTACATTATACCTTATAATACATGAGTGATACTCAGAGTTCCCTGTGTAACTCAGCCTGCAGCCTTGTGCCTTTATATGGTCACAGAACCCGTCAGTGACTTCTAATATCCTTATCATTTACAGTAGGGGGTACATTATCCCTTATAATACATGAGTGATACTCAGAGTTCCCTGTATAACTCAGCCTGCAGCCTTGTGCCTTTATATGGTCCCATATAATGGCACATCATTTGTGATGAGAGATCCTGTGGCACAAGGATGTTCTCTAGCACACCAATAAAAGCCTGGGAAAAGCAGGACAGTGATGCGACAGGGGGCGAGTCATGATGTCAAGGGGCATGGCTATGATGCAGCAATTAGTTGGTCGCAGCGTCAATTATAGGAAATTTGGAAAACTGGGCAGGCAGTTTTGTCCAGGGCAGCTCTTCAAAAAAACAGGCTGTCCGGGTCAAAACCAGGCAGTTGGCAACCCTAGAACTGCCAGTGGGTCCAGAAAACTGGAAGGCCCCACCAAAAGCAATCATTTTGATCAAGCTAGCACAGGGAATCCAGATACTGTGCCTGGAGAGAAAAAGACTATGAGATGAGTCCTGACTGTAGGAAACAGCATCTATAGGGGATTCCCTTCTGAGTACCGAAAGGGGCTGGTAGTCATACTGCTTGGCTGCAAGTGCTGAACTCACTCAAAGGTTCTGTGTAAACCATCCAAAGATACTTTTGGAGTGAGGATTACTATTTAAAATGACAGCATCCTAAAGGAGCTCTTGAAGATTACAGAGACTGTGTTTGGGACTGAGTTAATGAACTTGATATCAGTGCCGGGCCACGCTGGGCAGGCGCCCTAGGCAGGCCCGGCAGTCACAGCGCCTGTTTAGTGTGCACGAATTTGCGCTCGCGTGTGCATGCGCAAATTTGTGCTCGAGTGCGCATGCGTGAATTTGTGCATGCGCAGAAGCGCGCAAAAAATACATAGAGTCGGCAAAAAAAGAGAACCGGACTTGGGGTAGGCGACAGAGGAGGTAGGTGGCTGGCACCCTCCCAGCTTTACGCCCTAGGCACTTGCCTACTCTGCCTACCCCTAGTTCCCCTGTTCCTTCCCTAGGCCCTGCTTGATATATTTACAGTAGTTAGAGATATAGTTTGCGCTACCAGAGTAAGTTAGTAAGGTGCTTATTGCCACCATATTAGGAGTGCTACTGTACTTGTATCAGTTTCCCCTTTCTTCCTTTTAGATAAAAAGTTATTTTGTTTACTAAAGTGAGTGAGTGTGTATTATACCTGTGTCCTGGTGGGGCCACCCGTAGATGCATTCCCAGATCCGGCTAGATAAAGGCACTGTTCTAGTAGATACCAGGTACCCAGTCTCTCCCAATATCACTGTGGAGTGGCTTAAGTTTATCCCGTGCCTTCAGGTAAACGTCACACGTGAAGTCTAACACTGACAGAAGGAGTGTTGAAAGGGTTACACAACTTTATTTATTTTCCTCGATAAAAATTATAAATTGTCCATTTATTCTCTTTCATTCTAATTTCAGATACTCCAATACAACCAACAATTTTGAACTGCACATCAATGGGTAATGTTATACTTTTTATATTCATCTCTGACATGTCATGCAGTTCATCATCACCTCATTTCTGTTCTCACATTGTAAATTTTGCAAACCACAAGACAAAATAGAAATATTGTTTGGAATCAACAATCCAAATTTAACTTATCCTTCATAATAAAAAATAACAATGCCAAAGGTAGAAAAGAAACGGATTATTCAGGATATGTAAAAGCTACATATTTGGAGCTGCCTTCTTAGAGAAAATACAAGTGTAGTCTCCCTTACAACATTTTTCCTTTGTATGATAAAATTCTGCTAATTAAAGACCAATTTGTATAAATTGTCTTGTGGAGATAGAGAGCTGGAGTAGGGAAACTAGCTAATGAACCAGAAAAAAACCTGAGATATTTACTAATAATTGAGTAGTAAAGTAAAGCTTTATGTATGTCTTTCTTGGTGGCGAGTGCGGTCTTAAAGGAAAACTATACCCTAGAAATTAATACTTGACCGACAGATATTAAGTTGCTTATTACAGGATCTTACCAAACTGGAATATAGATACTAGTAAATATTTCCCTGTTACAGGGCAATCCTTTTGCTTTCAGAACATTTTAGTTTATTTTTCAGTAATCAGCTTAAAAAAGGAACTAAAATGTTCTGAAAGCTTGCTATGATTATCTTAGTTAGTCAATAAAGGTATCACCTTTATGCCACTTTTGTTATTTTTTTATTTCAAAAGTTGCCCTGTAACAGTTTTACTAGCTAACAAAGTACAACAATTTTACCTAAATATTTCCATTTAACGTTGTTTACCTTGAGCCACCATTTTGTGATCATCTGTGTTCTCCCCTAGAAATCACTTTACCAGAAATTCTGCATCTTTAAATAGAGTTACAACCTGGCCGGTATTTCAATTGCCTGGCCTGTAAAGTAACAGCCAAGGCCGGGACCAGTATTACAATTTACCAGTAATGTATTTGCCGGCAAGTTTATAATTCCTGGTTGGTTCGCCCCTGGCCCACCTTCTATACTCCCCAAAGCCCTCTCCTTGCTCTCCCAAACCCTGCCTACTCACCTAAGCAGAAGCACAGCAGTTTTTTCTTGGCCGAGCCTCTGAACAACATGACTCCACCTTAAAGATGTCACAACCCTTACCCCTACATCATTGGTCAGTAAGGCCTGAAGAAAAAAGTGGCAACTCTAGCTCTAGAGTGTGTGAATAAAAGATAGCTCTCTGTCTATTCATCAGCTGATGTGACTTAACATGTCTGCACTTGGTTTGTGTGCACCTTAAATTGTATTATCCCAGGGGGCCGCCCTTAGTTCTTAAAATGGCAGTTTTCTATTTAGGATTGTCCAATGACATATATTGCTAAATAAGTATATTATCATGCAAATGGTTAATTTAGATGAAACAGGGGTTTCCATATGAATACAAAGATGTAATTTCCATGTTTGTGTGATTTTCTCTATAGTTTGCCGAGTTGAAGTCATAGAAGGAACCTCACTGTCCCTGCTCTGCTCTGCTGAAAGTAACCCTCCTGCCAACCTGTCCTGGGCAAAACAGAGTCAGAACAGCGACAACCCCCTAAATTCCTCAAGTGGGAGATTACAAGTTTCAAATGTATCAACTAATAATGAGGGAGATTACATGTGCCAGGCAATGAATAAACATGGACGTTCAACAACCTCGATCAAAGTCATTATTATTTGTGAGTGACTCACCCATATTCCTAAATGTTTATCATGTTTAGAGAAATAGACTTTAAAATACAAAGGATGCCAAAAAAGGGTAACATTACATTTTTGTTACACATTAAACATGTAAGGGCCATTTTGCTGAAGCCATCTTACAAAGAGATAAAAAAGTTATCGGGGAGGATTTAAACTCAAGGCTCAGAGGTTGTCGCCTTAAAGGAACAGTTCAATATAAAAATAAAAACTGGGTAAATAGATAGGCTGTGCAAAATAAAATATAGTTAGTTAGCCAAAAATGTAATGTATAAAGGCTGGAGTGACTGGATGTATAACAAATTAGCCAGAACACTACTTCCTGCTTTTCAGCTCTCTTGGTTTACACTGATTGGTTACCCTGGTTACCAGGCAGTAACTAATCAGTGACGTGAGGGGGGCCACATGGGTCATAACTGTTGCTTTTGAATCTGAGCTGAATGCTGAGGATCAATTGCAAACTCACTAAACAGATATGTCCCATGTGCCCCCCCCTTCAAGTCACTGACTAACTCAGAGTTATGAGATGTTGTACCATGTTAGCCATTGAAAAAATGCAAAGTTTGGTGATACCTTTTATTGGCTAATTGAATAAGTAACAATTGCAGGCTTTCGGAGTATACAGGCCCCTTCTTCAGGCAAAATACAAATGAAAGGCTGGAAAGGCACATCACATACACTGTTAGATCATTGAAAATGGGTTTATGGGCAATAAATTAGAAAGTTACAGATAGACAGATATAACTTGTAGAGATAATAAAAGTAATTAGGGTGGGTTGTAAATAGTCCAGGGGTCTGGATTCAGTCAGGTCACATACCGTATATACTTGAGTATAAGCCGACCCGAGTATAAGCAGAGGTACCTAATTTTACCTACGAAAACTGGGAAAACTTATTGACTTATAAGCCTAGACACAACTACAACCCTGTGTCCCAGCAGCGCACATTCTGCCAAAGCGACCCCCCCAGCGATCAACCGGACTTCTTTGCAAAGTTGATGGTGACAGAGAATTGCCAAACAGATTACTGTGTGCATTGTCCCACTGTCCCACTACCATATGCAGAGGGTGCTGTGTGATATTGCCATCACTGTTAATCTTTCATATAACCAACAGAGGGCGCTGTGTGATATTGCAGTCACTGTTATTCTTTCATATAACCAACAGATGGCGCTGTGTGATATTGCAGTCACTGTTATTCTTTCATATAACCAACAGAGGGCACACTGTTATTATTTCATATAACCAACAGAGGGTGCTGTGTGATATTGCAGTCACTGTTATTCTTTCATATAACCAACAGAGGGTGCACTGTTATTCTTTCATATAACCAACAGAGGGTGCTGTGTGATATTGCAGTCACTGTTATTCTTTAATATAACCAACAGAGGGCGCTGTGTGATATTGCAGTCACTGTTATTCTTTAATATAACCAACAGAGGGCGCTGTGTGATATTGCAGTCACTGTTATTCTTTCATATAACCAACAGAGGGCGCACTGTTATTCTTTCATATAACCAACAGATGGCACTGTGTGATTTTGCAGTCACTATTATTCTTTCATATAACCAACAGAGGGCGCACTGTTATTCTTTCATATAACCAACAGAGGGTGCTGTGTGATATTGCAGTCACTGTTATTCTTTCATATAACCAACAGAGGGCATTGTGGGATATTGCAGTCTCTCCCCAAGTGAACTGTTGGTATAGGAATGATTAAAAGTGACTGCAATCTCAGCTACTGCCCGCTGACCCGAGTATAAGCCGAGGTAGACTTTTTCAGCACATTTTGGATACTGAAAAACTCGGCTTATACTCGAGTATTTACGGTAGTTTGAACTAGACCAAGACAGAATAGGGTAAGGTTAACACAGAGTTATAGAGCTGAAAAGCAGGAAGTAGGAAGTAGTGTTCAGGCTATTATGTTACACATCCAGTCACTCCAGCCTTTATACATTACATTTTTTGGCTAATTAACTATATTAGAAACATTTTTTATTTTGCACAGCTTATCTATTTACCCGGTTTTTATTTTTACACTGAACTATTCCTTTAACTAGTGCCGAGTGAAAATTTACTTTGTGGCTTTTTTATTAATACTTACAGAACAGATATAAGCTTTGCAGCCTAGGCACATGCATCTCCTGCCTACCCCTAGTTCCGGCCCTGAAACAGGACAATCACTGGATGTGTTGGGGGTCCTAAAATTCATTTTCTATGGGGCCCAGTAACATCTAGTTACTCGACTGTGTGGATTATTTTACTATGGCTGAAACAGTTGGCCACTGTAAATATTCTTTCTCCAGATTTGGGTAGATTTTTCTTCGTTTTGGGGCGTCAACAGCAAAAAAATTGGGGTTTTCATGCTACAATTCTTTTGTTTACAATTCTTTTGAGTTCTTTTATTGATAAGGACAAATCATAGATTCTAGTTTGGTCACACTTTTTTTATTTTAAAAAATCATAAAAATTCGGATTTAAACCCCCTTTAAATTCATTATACCAGTTTTAGCATCTACGTGGATTTATGCTTCGTTATTTAACATCAGGTATAGAAGTATCCCATTATTGATATCACAGCACATACAGCAAATGCAATATTGTTAAAATAGCAAACATTTATTTTTTAACTCTCTTTCTCGTTCTAGATTCTCCAAGAAGACTAACTATTAATAACTGCACAACAAATGGTAATAATTCTATTTATGTCTTTATTAAAAAAAAACTTTACATTGGAGCTTTTGCACACATTGGCCTGGTGCACATTGATGACCTTATGACATACCCGCTCTCTGGGGACAGATTTAGGCTTTAAAATAGGCTTGACATAAACTGTGGGAATTTTCCATATTCTGACAATCCATCATTTCTTTCATAGTTTTGATTCAACAACTGTAAGCTCATGTCAAGTGTGGGGTTCATCATAAATGATCATGGACAGGGTTAATTTGAGGCATAGTCTAACATATTTTTATATCAGGCTTTGGGATGTAGGTTCCACTGTGTGTTTAAATGTGTATTTGGGTAACTATGTAATTTTACTGATAGATCTATAAAATAATGAAGTCAAACAGATAGAGCAGATGTTAAATGAGGCATACTATTAACACAGGGCACTTCGCTTAATAAGTGAAAAGATTGTGGGTCTCTGCTGTTCAATTAATTTTGCTTCTTCTGTATGTCATGGCTTTTTAAATACATAATCTATATTTAGAAAGTATTTACACTGTTATGTACAGTAGGGGATAACATATTACCCGTACATTAAAGTGAAGGGTCACCTTTACATTAGCATTAGTATGTTATACATGGGCCTAATTTTGCCAAATTATCAGTTGCCCTTCATTTTTTGTATAATTTTTGAATCATTAGCCTTCCTACCTCTTCTTTCAACATTATCTGTTTTTCATGGACATTCATGCCGGTGACCAAAAAAAGAAATGTTGTGAGGCTACATTTTCGCATGTTATTTGCAGCACATGTAGGGCTGGAACTAGGGGTAGGCAGAAGAGGCAACTACCAAATTAGCAACGATGTGGCAATGATTGTGCCTGTTCAAGAATCTTTTGTCTACCCCAAGTTCGGATTCGCTCCCAACTGCAGCTCTCACCTACCCCTGTGCTCACCCCTCTGTCCCTCCCCTCTTCTCTGTCCAAACCCTGCCCTCCATGATGTTATGGCATGCGCAGGAGGGCGGGGCTAGCTGACCAGGCTGCCTAGGGCGCCCAGACGGCTTGGCCTGGCTCAGAGTATATCTTACTCTATTTATTGCCTTACTAGTCAAACCCTCTTTTATTAATTTCCATTTCTGTTTATTAGATCACTGCCTTGTTGCACATTTTCTGCACTGACTCTAACTCCTGAGACAATGTTACAAGCCAGTTGATTAACAATACTGGAGGAGAACTGAATTCTGTTTTTAGAGTCAGACCCAGAGAATAGAAAGGAATAAATAAATGTTGGTTTCAACTACAATTAGATTTACATATAGGGGAAGAGTTATTAAGGATTGAATTGTGTTTGCCTAGAAAATTCTGTTGATTTTTTTGGCCAAAACTCACATTTTTGGGTTAAAAAAAACTAAAATCTTTCGAGATTTACTATATCCTGACCCTGGAAATAGCTTGAATCTGAAAACATAACATCTAAATCCTGTCGAGGTCATCAATAGCAGACGTCCTTTGAAACATTTGAAGATATTAATAGCCTGCATGATGTTAGATTTTTTTTAAATAATTTGAGCGATTTGAGTTTTTTCACGCAGAAAACATAATTAATTCGAGGAGGTTTAAACTGAAAGAAGGAAGTCTGATACAGAAGCCCATGAGTACACAATAGAAGGAAAGAAATGTGGTGTTTCTTTTGACTGAGGACTCAGAGCAGCAATAGTTTGAGGGTTTACTGGTGTATTTATATAGACCTTTCTGATAAAGCTTACTTACTTTAAACCTATTCTCCTATAAGCTCTAAATTAATTTTTTTTTTTAAAAAAAAAAAAGGATTAGATTCTTGGTGATTGTGGTACATATTTGCTCCGATGTGCATGAACTTCACATTTGGTCAAGTTTATACGTGTGAAGATAACTTCTCTTATGGAATCTTTACAAAGTTTCCCCTAGTCAATTTACAGAGTAGGAAGGAGTTCTGTGTTTTGTAATTAATGTCGTTCCTATGGAACAATATCTATCTTCAAACTGAGAGAAAAAAGTAGTTATTTAAGGAAGACCCTTCTGCAAATAAAATTATATAATACAGACCATTAAAAGCAAATACTGAAATCAAAAAAAAAATTTGATTGTGAAATTCTCATTCCAGATTGCCTTGACAATGCCACTATTGAAATCTTAGAAGGATATTCCCTGTATCTGCAGTGCAATGCTGATAGTAAGCCTCAGGCAAATGTATTTTGGGTGAAACGTATGCAGAACGGCACAGTCACCCAAATATCAACCACAGCGCAACTGAATGTGACCAATGCAATATCTGAATATGGGGGAAAATATATGTGCCAAGCCACGAACAAAGTTGGAAATGCAAGTAAATCCATCACTCTTATTATCAAATGTAAGTGACATATACAGTACATGAAATATGCATGAAATAGTGGTATTTACAGTGAAATTCTGGACTTTGCAAAACAAAGTAAATGAGCCTAATCAATAATGAAGGGTGAAAGTATTTTGGTAAACATCCTGCAAGTGTCTTTTTCTGTTTTGCTTAGTGTCTGAAACATTTCTTAAATACACAGAACGCAAATGTAAAATGTAAAAATTGTATGATTAAAATACAATGTTGTGAGATGATTCCAGGGCTGGTTCTACTGTGCTTCCTGGTATATGTTCATACTCCTTGTCAGGTAAATTGAGGCTTTAGGGCAGATTTATCAAGGGTTGAAGTGAAAATTCAAATTAAAAAAATTCAAACTAAAAAAATTAAAATTTCGAGCAATTTTTGTGTACTTTGACTAGGCAATAGTCCAAATTCGATTCGAGTTTGAAACAAAATTTGAATATCGAAATGAATCATGTACTGTCTCTTTAAAAATTCGACTTCAACCATTCGCCATCTGAATCCTGCGGAATTGCACCTCCTCAAACCTTTTTGGAGTCAATTGGTGGAAATCAAAGGTTTTTTTGAAAATACTTTGAATCAAATTCTATCAAATACGATGTTACTTGATTTGTATGATTCAAATTCAAACGAAAATGGCCTATTCACCCAAAAAAAAAAAAAACTTAGATTTTTTTGATGAATTTCGGTTGGTCTTTTTTTATTTGAATTTCGAAGTTATGGGAGTTCGAAAAAGCTCCCATTACTTCGAAATTCGCCGCTTGATATGGTCTGGCATTGTTCTTAGGGTCTGCGACATACTGTAGGACAAATCATGTCCGACACATTTACATGTTTTTATGGAAAAGGAAAAAGCGGGTGTTGATATGGTCTGGTAAGGTTTTTCTAAATAGTTTTATACCATGCCACATAAACATTTGCTTTATCAACTAAGTTCTGTACAGGAATTGGCTAAAGCATCTAATGGTAGTATGGTTACTGTATTGGCTCCACTTTTATTTAATAATAAATGTATTGTTGGAGGTTATTGAAAGCAACATATTGGCATTTGCTGAGGACACAACACTTTGCAGATTAATTAAATCTATCCAGGATGTGGGATCCTTGCTGAGGAATCTGGATATCTAGGTGGTTAAATATCAGATGAGATTCAGTTTTAATCAATACAAGGTTTTACACTTAGGATTTACAAATCTACCAGTTTCTTATAACTTTAATGGGACCATAAACTTCAAAAGTCTATTTTTTCGCTGTTTCAAAATTTTCAGTGAAGCAAAACGGGTCAGATTCGGCCATCACTATTTAAGTCCCTTTATAAAGACCTAAAAAGAGCCCATCTACAATAGGTGCCTGTTTATTGTGCTGTGTAAAACCAAATGCAGTGAACAAAACGGTGTAAAAAGCTGCATAAAATAAATGCCAAATTCAACAAAGCGTGTCTTATTTTATGCCTTGGGAATACCAGATTTACCACGAGTGTCGGACTGGCCCACCGGGATACCAGGAAAATTCCCGGTGGGCCAAGGTGCCTGTGGGCCCTCCTGCTTCTAAACATTTGGCTGATTTCATGGCCATTCCCTATTTCTATGAGAATAAAGAGGCTAAATAGATGGATGAATAGGTTATAGTATGTAAAGAAAAGAGAATAGGAGTAGAGGTTCAGTAAGGAGAGGAAGAAAATAATACTTAGAGTGGGCCCCTGGTCTCAAGGTTTTTGGGTGGGCCCCTGGTCTAAGGGATTTTGGTGGGCCCCTGGTGTCACCATTCCGACACTGTTTACCACCATTATTTTATACTGCTTCCAATCTTTGTAAACAAGTTCTGGGAAAAGTTGCTCTAAAAAAAAGATGTGTAATAAAAAAAATATGCAGTTTTTTACACAGCATCATAAATCTGCCTCCTAGAGTTTACTGTACGGTTGTGGCCTCCATTAGTCAAAAAACATTAATTAAAAAGAGAAATCCCAGAGAGAAACTATAATGAAAAGGCTTGGCAAGTTGGGGGCTATTATGATGTCATACACAGTTGAAGAATTAAGGTCGACTGTGTCTTTAGCAAGTGAGAAATTACAAGGTTAAAGATATGAAATTCTTCTTACTACATTGTTCCAATGACTGGGTTAAATGGCCTTTAGATGCCAGCAAAATTGTTCCCCATCTGAGGCAAAATGGAGAAATGATTAGGTTTTATTTGCCTCTTGATCCTTTCAGACTCTATTAGAGGTTAGGAAGAACTTAACCCAAATGTCTCCTCAGCTACCGTATAGTTGTAAAGTTGTTTGTCTCCTGGTATACAAGAAATTAATGTTACTCTTTAAAGTAAAACGGAGTCTCCTTCTTGAAATTATGTGGCGTTTACAATTTGAGACTCCAAGCCACAGAAAACGGATTCAACTCTTCCTCCGAATGATGCACAATATAATCATTTATGTATTTTAGCTCTCAAAAATTACACAACCCATCTTGAAGGAGTAATGTTTGGTGGAATTGTTGTCTTACTGCTTGTTGCCATAGTCATTACAGCAGTGTTGGTGATTAAATACAAGAAAACGTAAGTCTACTACTATAAATATCATTTTTTTTTCCAGCTTTACTAAACCGGTTCTATAATAAAACAGTAGGCAATAGAACCTCTTTCAGGTACAGTAATATTTGAATGTTTTTGTATTTTTCAAAAGAAGTTGACATTTACAGAAATCAAGGGGAGCTTTAGGGGAGCAATACCCTAAGTTTGGTTATAGGCTAAACTGAAAAAGTAGGTTTTCAGTATAGACTAAATTGAAAATGTTATGATTTTTTTTTATTTCAAGGTTTTTAAATATCATTTATATAGTGACTAATCATAAATAATTATTTTATTTTTCTGGATTTGTTTTGCCAGGAAAAGGCCACCGGAGCAGGTAGAAGAAAGGATAAGTACACCCCCAAATACTTATGAAGCTGTCTACTCTAATATCGATAGAAGAACATTTGATGTAAGTGTAAGATTTGTTTTACTGCATCCGTTATAGCTTATTATTACCTATGAACCAAATATAGAAAGCTAAATTATTCTGACTTATTATCTTGTAGGCCAGGTGGAACACTGAGCAGAAGCACTAAAATGGGGAGCACCTCTGTGGATAATCTGAACTCTTGAGTCTCCTGATATTGGCCATATATATTTTCTCATGAGACTGAGTCATTAAGCAAAAATAAACTAGGTTAATTACTGTCATTGTCCTATTTCTCTATCCCATCTACAGTTTATCTAAACTATATATTTAACAAAACTATTTTTCTATCACTTAAATTGTCTTTCTATTTTACATACTACTTATAAACAATTTGGATGAAATTCTCATGAAATGTGCTTAAAACTCCAGGTCAGGCAAAATCCATTATTTCCAGTTGGAAATCTGCTTTTGACAAAATGGCAGGGAAAAATTATCAACAAACTGTTTTAAAACAATGTTATTTCACTAACAGAGTAATTTTATGTAAATATAAATGGCATATCAGGATAGGAGAAATGTTCTAATATCTTATATTAGCGATGGGCGAATTTCACCTGTTTCGCTTTGCCGGTAAATTCACAAATTTCCTGCTTAATTCGTAAAACTGTGAAAAATTCGTAAAAAAAAAGTGAAATTTGAATGTTTTCACGAAAAAAACTAGCAATTCTAAAGTTTTTACAAAAAATTCAAGCAATTTGAACGATTTCACTAAAATCTAGCAATTCAAATGTTTTCACCAAAAAAATTGAGCAATTTGAACATTTTCACTAAAAAAATCGAGCAATTCGAATGTTTTCACTAAAAAAATCTAGCAATTTGAATGGTTTCAGGAAATTTATGCGAAACGTGGAAATTCATCACTAGTGTAAGTCTGGAAAGCAGAAAACATCAAGTCCCAGAAAACATCACTTTACAATGGAACAAGATAAAAGTAGGGTTGGATTACTCTGTAAGCTGAAGAGTAGATGGGAAACTGTTGCCTACAGTATGAACAGAGAGTATCACGAGTTTATTTTAATCAATGGAACCAAGTATGTTTGTATAGAAAAAATACATATAGATTTATTTCTGGACGTTCATATAAGTGTTTTTGCAACTTTTCTACAAAGCTCAACTGAATGAGTTCATGTCAATAGGGAGGTATAATTTCTGACCTGATAGGGAACTGAAGCCTGTCTTTCTTTGTGTGACTACAGGACTGTGATTTGCTACCCCCCTCCTACTGTGCTCATGGCAAGGATCATTAGGATTAGGATACACCCACCCCTCATTTGAAACCTGGACAGGGCCAGTAGCAGATCTATAGACAGCTCCAATAAAGGGGGCATCATCATTTTCAACCCAAAGTTAAACCAGAACCATATATTATCCATTGTTGCCTACTTTTCATGTATCCTATATGTCTCCTTTAATTTATAATATATTTTTTACATTCCAGAAGGAACCTAACATGGGTCTCAGTTCTCCAAATGAATGTAAAAGCCCTGATGAAGACCTGCAATATGTGACCCTTGATATCTCAAGGTCAAAACCAATAAGGTCTCCAGAACCTCAAGAGACTTTATATGCAGAAGTTAAATCGAAGTAATACAAGGCATGTGTATTATTAGGGAAGAAGCTCAGCACATTTTGCATTCAATCATAGCATGCTTTCTAAATGTTAATCACCATCATCTAATAATGAACAGTCTAGACTTTTGGAACAATTTACCATTACACTTGACAAGAAAAAGTGAATCAATATTTGTAATGCATTATATCAGGCAGAAGACAAGACCCTGCATAATGGACTATATGGACATACCGTCACAATATCAGGAATGTTCTGTTGATGTTATGTACTCTTTTGAGCTTTGCAGTTTGTTAACACAATATATACAGTGTCCTTCTCATATTAAGCACCGCAGGGGGCAGATTGCCAATATACAGGGTGAGGGCATTTCCAATGGAGAATGGATAAGACAAAAGTGACAGGAGAAAGCCAAATGTATTTTAGGAGTGTTTTAGGAATATCAGCACTGCTTGGGTTTCCTCCACAATTGCATCATAACTAGAATGTGCCTCTGCTCAGATCATTTACAGCCAGTGTTGATTAGAAACAGACTGTTGTTCATGGAAGAGATAATCAAGCAGAGAGAACGCCAAAACAAACAAACATGTGTTTGTATTCTCCTGAAAGAGGAATCACAATAACCACAAAAGATTTACTTGATACAGTACCTTTAGTTTGGATCTACTGTACAATATTCTTGACTTTTAGAAGCATTGTTAGCCTTTCTCTGGAGCAAGTTTTAGTGGATAAAACAGGAACAAAGCCACGTGGAATACTCAGAAACCCCAGTGCCAATTGTCTGTCAGCTTGTGGGGCTATGGTATTCCTGTTTATAATGTTTAACTGGTCATAATGGGATATGTCAAAGGTGTATGGTGAAATAAAATTACTCAATTAACTCAGTGGTGGTTAGGGTTAGCAGAAGAGGTATATGCCTAGGGTTCAAGAGGGTAGGGGAGGTAGAACAGGCATGTACCTCATCTACATGACTAGACCCAGTTCAACTCATTTATTTGCCTACTCCAATTGTGGTGATGCACCCTTTTGTTACCATCATGCACTTCGACTCTTCCACTCAGGGATGGACTGGGCCAGCAGTACACCGGGTAAAAATCCAGTGGGCCCGGCCCTTTTGGGCCCCACCAGCCCAGACCCGCACCCGCCTAAGGTTTTCCTTGCACGTAACCCCCCCCCCCCCCAGTTCCAATAGTGGCTGATTCACCTCAATCAATAAGCTTTTTACACTTTAGAGATTTGTGGAAAAAATAAAAATTTGATTGTTAATAAATCGGCTCCTTAGTCAAAAGAGCTATTTATCAGTGATTTCATGGTCATCGGGTAACTTGACACTCCCCCCTCCCTCAGTAATGCAAGGGGGCATGTCCTAGTAGGACACAGCTTGAGTTTTTTTCTGACCTCCTTTCAGTAGGGACAGGACCAAGAATATAATGACCATAAAACAGGAAATGAAATTAGGAGCGGTAGACACAGTGTAACAAAGGCAAGTTTGTGTAGATTAAACTACTAATCACAGAAGAAGAAAAAGAAGAAGTGAAATCAAAACACTATTAGTCCATAAACACTCACTTCAAAGCAAACTAGTTCAGTGTGGCGCCTATGTAGTACGATTGGCAAAACTGCCTTAAGTAAAACTTAGCTTTTAATAAATTAGGCTAAAAAGAGAGAAGAACGCCCACGAAAGACACACCCACTGCTAATAGCCCATAAGGCCGCAGTGCAGGAACAATGTCCCTAAAAAACATTCAATTAAAAACCAGCAAATGGTGGAAACGGTGGTATCTTAATCAGCCAAAGAAAATACTTCGACGGTAGTAGTATAAACCATTGGTTACAGTGCAAACACTACCCGCTCCCACCCTTCCATTTGTGCCCCAAATTAGTCAGCAAAAACCTGCCTGTCTACGTAGGGACAAAGTGGGAGCTAGGCTGCCACCGTCCACCTATGCCGCCCAACGCGTTTCGCTGACTACATCAGCTTCCTCAGGGGCATAAGTGGTGGGCGCTCATCTTTGCAAAGTTTAAGTTTTTCCTTGCACGTAACCCCCCCCCCCCCAGTTCCAATAGTGGCTGATTCACCTCAATCAATAAGCTTTTTACACTTTAGAGATTTGTGGAAAAAATAAAAATTTGATTGTTAATAAATCGGCTCCTTAGTCAAAAGAGCTATTTATCAGTGATTTCATGGTCATCGGGTAACTTGACACTCCCCCCTCCCTCAGTAATGCAAGGGGGCATGTCCTAGTAGGACACAGCTTGAGTTTTTTTCTGACCTCCTTTCAGTAGGGACAGGACCAAGAATATAATGACCATAAAACAGGAAATGAAATTAGGAGCGGTAGACACAGTGTAACAAAGGCAAGTTTGTGTAGATTAAACTACTAATCACAGAAGAAGAAAAAGAAGAAGTGAAATCAAAACACTATTAGTCCATAAACACTCACTTCAAAGCAAACTAGTTCAGTGTGGTGCCTATGTAGTACGATTGGCAAAACTGCCTTAAGTAAAACTTAGCTTTTAATAAATTAGGCTAAAAAGAGAGAAGAACGCCCACGAAAGACACACCCACTGCTAATAGCCCATAAGGCCGCAGTGCAGGAACAATGTCCCTAAAAAACATTCAATTAAAAACCAGCAAATGGTGGAAACGGTGGTATCTTAATCAGCCAAAGAAAATACTTCGACGGTAGTAGTATAAACCATTGGTTACAGTGCAAACACTACCCGCTCCCACCCTTCCATTTGTGCCCCAAATTAGTCAGCAAAAACCTGCCTGTCTACGTAGGGACAAAGTGGGAGCTAGGCTGCCACCGTCCACCTATGCCGCCCAACGCGTTTCGCTGACTACATCAGCTTCCTCAGGGGCATAAGTGGTGGGCGCTCATCTTTGCAAAGTTTAAATAGGCATTCGCGCCGCGTGTTCGCGCGAGATTACGTTGGACGCAATTTCCGGGTACTGCGTATGACATCATCAAAAAAGGTCAGAGACATTAGTGCATCTTTTTGCTGGCGTATTTTCGCACCGATATATTGCGCCAGCGAGCCTGACAAGTACGCTGGCGTGTTTTCGCACAATCATATGGCGCCTGCGCGCCTGACCAATGAGTGGGCATTTTTTAATAGGAGGTACATATTTAGCCCCCTATAAAGCCAAAAAAGGGGGATACCTAGGTGCAAAGTTAATTAAAGGAAAAATAACAAAAATCAA
Organism: Xenopus petersii; assembly: GCA_038501925.1. NCBI lineage: Eukaryota > Metazoa > Chordata > Amphibia > Anura > Pipidae > Xenopus > Xenopus petersii. Next base: position 12,073,708 of record CM076684.1, on the reverse strand, counting down.
AAGAATTAGAAGCATACAAAAAATATCCACTCAATTACAGGAAGAAAGGGAAAACTGCCAGGCAAATATTGTTTGAAATACTTAAAGAAAGGGTTTAAAAGTGAAACCCTCATTGAGACACGCAGGGGATCGACTGTTGAGCCAGTAGATCCACTTGGCTTCACATTGTAATAATTTGGTGTCAATATCACCCACTCTCGTAGTGGGTTGAAAATGTTCAACAACAAAAAACTTCATAGTGTTGACATTTCCACCATGAAGTTCATTGACATGAATGGCTACAGACGTATTGCGTTTGTTTCTAACGTCCCCCACATATTCCAAAATATGTCTCCTAAATTGTCGTAGAGTTTTACCCACATAGAGTTTATTACCAATACACCTCATAATATATACTACTCCAGGGGTCTTACAATTCATGAAGTGCCTAAGTTTGAATTCCTCAATGTCGGAGCGGCCTCTAATACTGGTAGTTTTTTCAATAAATGGACAGGCTAGACAGTTGCCACATTTGTAGCAACCCTTGGTCAGCTCAGAGAGCCATGTGGGTTTGGTGGTAGTAGTAAAATGACTATGCGTGAGGCCGTCCCTAAGATTTTTACTTCTCCTGAATGTAATTACAGGACGTGCACCTATTACTTCCTTAAGGACCTTGTCCTGTTCCAGAATGTCCCAATGTTTGTTGAGAATATTGGAAATCTGATTGTGTTCGGTGCTATAGTCACCAATGATCCTAATAGAGTTGCTAGATTTTTGTTTGTGCCGTTTCTGTTGATTTTTGGGCAACAAGAGAGTTGTCCTATTGGATGTTAATGCTTTATGGTAAGCCCTTTTTAAACAATTGTGACTATAGCCTCTAGCTCTAAACCTATCATACAGCTTCTTTGCTTCAATTTTGAAGTCATCCATGGTGCTACACATCCTCCTTATCCGGAGATATTGTCCTGTAGGGATCCCTCTGATGGTACTCACAGGATGTTGACTATTTGCCTGTAATAGGCTATTAGTGGCCGTCTCTTTACGATAGACTGTAGTGTGTAAGTTGTGATTTTCACTTCTGTAAATTCAGATGTCAAGGAAGTTAATACTATCTTTTTGAATTTCTGCTGTGACTTTGAGATTGATGTCATTGATGTTAAGTTTGTTAACAAATGCAAAAAAGTCATTCTTGGTGCTGGACCAGATTAGTATGACATCATCGATGTACCACAACCAACGTGTAACTGCCTGTGTATATTCCAGCAGTATGTCGCTAAAGACGAAATTACGTTCCCACCACCCTAAGTAAAGATTAGCATATGACGGAGCACATGTACTTCCCATTGCGGTCCCTCTTAGCTGGTGATAATATTTGTTGTGAAAGGTAAAATAATTATGTGTCAAAATAAATTCCAGAAGTTCAATAACTAACTGGTTATGGGAACTGAACTGTTGGCCTCTCTGACTCAAAGTCTCTCACACTGCTTGAAGACCCACCTCATGCAAGATGCTGGTATAGAGAGACTCAATGTCTAGACATGCCAACCATTGGTCTTCCCCCAGGACGATGCCATCTAGGTGTCGAAGGGCATCACTGGTGTCCTGGAGGAAAGAGGGGAGACCTGAGACAAAGGATTGTAAAATGTCATCGACATATATACTTGATGGTTCTGTGAGACTTCCTATCCCAGACACGATTGGGCGACCTGGGGGAGATTGTGTGTTTTTATGAATTTTGGGAATAATATAGAAAGTGGGTATGATTGGTGTCTTAACCGCCAGAAATTCAAATTCTTCCTTGCTAAGGAGGTAATTTGCCTTATATTTTTTTAGAATGGTTAAAAGTTCAGTTTGGAAACTAGACGTGGGGTCACGTGTTAACGGTACATAACAATTTGTGTCATTTAATAGCCGTTTGCATTCCTGCACATATGCTGTACTGTCCAAAATGACTATATTGCCCCCTTTGTCACTAGGTTTAATGACTATGTCGGTATTGTTTTCCAAGTCTCTTCATCCTTGTCTCTCTTTATAAGTCAAGTTGCTACCCTTGTGAGCCTTCATATCTCTACTATTGTCATGTAAGATTTTAAGGTCACGTGTACACCCCTCAATAAAAGTCTCTACTTTGGTACAGGTAGAGTTGGGGGGAGTGAAGGTACTTTTTGGTCTGAGATTAGTAAAGGGCCCTTTCACTTCGCTCCTACCCCTTATATTGTCTTCCAAAAGTTCACACATATCGTGTAAAGCACGTTTCTCTTCAGCCGACCACTGTTCTTGTGTGTCCGCTTTATAGAAATGTTTTCGTAATAGAAGCTTTCTACCAAAGAGATGCAAATCTTTAATCCAATTAAATAAATTAAATGAGCACGTGGGTGCAAAAGACAAGCCCTTTTCGAGGGCAGATGTCTGATGTTTAGTAAGTATCAGTTTGGATAGATTAAAGATTTGCAGTGCACCAACTTGTTTTACCGATTGTACCGGCGACTGTACCCCCACCTCTTCCTGTCCCTCAATCTGTTTTTCGCAGGGCCCTCCATGTGGCGCTGTTCTAAAAAAAGATGAAGAAGTGGAGGAGGTAGGGGTAATCAGAGAATTGGAAGAAAGCGGCTGCGTAGCCAAATTGTTGTTCCTATTCTGATAGAAAGGTGCCCTATTACTCTGGAAGGGGTCCCTGTCAGGTTGACCTACACCGTCACTGAGGTCACTATCAGAAGTGGGATCTATGGAGAAGGAGTGGCCCCCAAAATTCCGCTGAATAGATCGTGGTTTACGTACAGTGGAGTACATATGCCCCGTGGCAAAATCAGTTCTGTCCCGATTAAATTTTTTCCATTTGCGTACTTTCAATTCAGACGCAAGTTTATCTATATTCCCTTGTAATTCTGACTCAAATCGAGTGAATGCCTCGTTTTCCCTGTGTTCTTGGACACGTTTCAAATGGTTGTCAACCTCAATATTAATTAGACCCAGTTCTCCCTCCTCTGTTTCTTTAATTAAACGCATCAAATTCAACGAACAATTGGTAAGTATGTTGTGCCATTTATCCAAAAACCCTTCCTTAATAAGGTGCTCTGCCGGGCTAAGTTTGATCCTAAGACCTCTTGGTACAATAGAGTGTCCTAGATATTTATCTAGAGTAGTGACTTCCCATCAGAGCTTAGTTTGTTTAATCATACCTTGTTTCAGGTTTTTAAAAATTGTATCCATTGCTAGATTGGAATCAGACACCTTAGCTGGTTCAATTGTCTCCTTAAAGAGTTGTTCAGCTTCTGCCTGCCATTTACTGAAAAAACCCGGATTGGAAAGAAAACTCGCCATGCTTAATATAAAGTATATGCTTAGCTAAGCAAATGCTCCAGAAAGAGAATAAACTCACTAAAGATATAATCACAGAAAATGAAATTAGGAGCGGTAGACACAGTGTAACGAAGGCAACCACACTGCAAGTTTGTGTAGATTAAACTACTAATCACAGAAGAAGAAAAAGAAGAAGTGAAATCACAACACTATTAGTCCATAAACACTCACTTCAAAGCAAACTAGTTCAGTGTGGCGCCTATGTAGTACGATTGGCAAAACTGCCTTAAGTAAAACTTAACTTTTAATAAATTAGATTAAAAAGAGAGAAGAACGCCCACGAAAGACACACCCACTGCTAATAGACCATAAAACAGGAACATACTGGAGATATGATATTGTATTCCTTGGTTATGGCTTCCCCCAATGATTTCAGAGATACTAAACATTAGTGATGAGCAAATCTGTCCCGTTTCACTTCGCTGAAAAATTTGTGCAACTGTGTTGAATGCATTGAAGTCAATAGGCAACAAGTTTTTTCTCACTTCAAATGCATTAAAGTCTATGGGCATTTTTTTCCTGTGGTGACTTCTTTGTTGCAGTGAATTTTTGCCATAGTTTTGCAAAAAAATATGCAGATGGCAAAATGTGGAATTTTGCTGCTACTCCATGCCTGGCAAAAAAATTCCCTCATCACTACTAAACATCAATAAAGTAAGACCTGCTCCAGACCAAATATTCCCATTTGAGAAACCAAGTGTCAAACCTAGTCATGTTTGAACTCCATTGTTCTATAACCCATAACCAGTATTTTTTAGCATAAAATATATAGGTTCTGTGATGATAAATGTGTTTGAGTTAAGTTATATTATTACTGTGAAATCCGAGTTCCCCCTCCATGGGCTTACACTCTTCCATATGAGACCTTTACAATGACTATTTCTGAAACCTAAATCTAAATCTAGTTTTTTGGACAATTAGTAAATAAAATCATCCAAAAACTGCTAAAAGTAAAATTGGTTTAAACAAAATGGTCCAATAGGATCAGCACAGTTTTAATTGAATTCTATCAGACCTTGACTATACTTGCCGCAATTTTGTATTTGAGTTTTTCATGGTTTTGCAAACTTTAAAATCTCGAGCTTTAGAGAATTTTATTTTTAAAAATTTAGAGAAAAAGTAAGATTCGTGAAAACAAATGGAATCCACATCTTAGTAAATAGACCCCTAAGTATTGGCACAGAATATAAATTTAATAAACACACATTTTTAGAGGAATAATACGATTTGGTGAAAAAAAATTTAAATATAGAAATTAATATGTTAGTAAACAAGCCCTAAGATCTTACTGTATATACAGTAAGTGAAATTCAGTGAAGAGTTTTTAGAATAAAGCGACATGAAGTCAAGAAAAATAAAGAATGTAATATGTGAAAGTGGCTAATTTATCAACTATAACAGGCACGTTATGACGGGACAGGCTGCATAAGGTAATTATGTGAATATATAATAAGGCTTGTTTGAACCATAATGTACATCCGATCCCTGTACAAACACTATAAATAGCCAAGATTTTTAGGGAAATGAAAGGTAAGCTGGGGTTAGTGATGTGTGGTTTTGCACTTTATGATTTTCCTTTCAGTTAAAGGTCGAGAAGTTCTATGACATTTCTACTTAATGGTGAGTGGGAGTTATGGCAAAAAGAGTCATGAGTAAGATACATGGCCATTCATGCATATAGTTGGGTTTTCATGGGGTGTCTGTGAATACAATAAATAAGTAGCAGTTGTAGGTGTACTGTATACTCAGCATTACAGCAAATAGATATTTACAGCACAATGTCAGTATCCCCACCATACAGATAAAGATGTAGAAAGCTTTTATATTTTAGCATTTGTGTTCAGATCATTCATCACTTTTTTTCCAATCATATTTTTTATATTAAGATATTTTCATAACTTTAATGGAATTTGTGATATTAGAGAAAAATGGGGTTATGCAATAAACAGCACAAAGTTTGCCCAGTGCAGTAACCCAAAGCAGCCAATCAGCAGGTAGCATTTACTGGTCACCTGTTTAAAAGCAAACATCTTATTAGGGGCTATGGGTTACTGCTCCTGGCCAAACTTAGTGCCTTTTATTACATATGGGTGAAAGAGTTTAATCCTGTTTCAAAAACCTCTAATACCACTAAAATTTGACAAACGAACCACGATGATGCCGCATTGGCGGAGCTCTCCCATCACATCCCGTCTCCTTTCCGATTGCGACTCTCCGATAAACCACCACTTCTCTCCAATTATAATGGCATATACTAGTTTTGGCACCTTAGCTATTGGAATGTAATGTGAATTTGTGCCTTATTAAATCCTAAATTGATGGCGGTCTGAAGCGAGTGAGTATATGATGACTAAAATTTGACCTTTAATAAATGGGCCTCCACATTTCTTTTTTCTCTCTTTTCACCATTTATGAAGTTCATGAAGAGTGCACCACTGATTTTATTGATTCTTTTGTTCTGTATTGTGTTTCTTTACTCGCTTATAAGTGCAGAGTAAGTGCAGCAGAGCTCATGGGCACCATCTTCACTTAATTATATGGAAATTGACGCGATCCGCATCGGAGCTCACCCAGTCTCGCTGTGTCCTCCTGGTCGCAGCCTTTGTGAGACGCCAGCCACTTCCCGCCGGCATTCGATACAAAGCAGTCGTTAGTCTCATCTAGTACGGCGCTGTTCCAGAACACGATTAGCAGACTACAGCATCGGTGCAAAAGGTAGGCTTTATTTCAACACACACATGGTTGGGATATACAGCGGAGGATGTGCAGGGCTGATTGACTTACGCATTTCTTGCCGGATCTCCCGGCACTTCCTCAGAGTCATTAGACATCACATGACTCAAGACTTAAATAACTAATGTGTTAGAAGTACAGGTGCATTAAACTTATCAAGGTGATTGGCATGCTTATCTGAAAACATTGCTTTAAAAAGTGCATGTTGCTTTTTGTATTTATATAATATCTTAAAACAAACAGCAATTTAAATACAAAACATGAGATATCGTGTTTAATAATACAACATTAAACCAATGTGGAATAAAAATGTGAAAACAGTAATTCTTTGTTAAAAAATATTTTCAAGTAGATAAAAAATAATGTGAGACATCTATATTCCTCATATCCTTTTGTTCAGATTAAAATATTGTAATAGGCCATATATTTATTGTTGTAATTAAAAAACATCAAGTGTACTTAAGCATAACTATAAAAACATAAAAAGCTTACCATCTTCACTTACACTATAAAAAATATTTAACTTTTGTTGTTAAAGTCTTGGAATTCACAATCACAGCAAGCAGGCAGACACCATTTTGTGAACACCAAAAATTAAAGTGTTTTAAAGTAATGAAAATATAATGTAGTGTTGCCCTGCACTGGTAAAACTGACGTACTTGCTTCAGAAATACTACTATAGTTCATATAAACAAGCTGCTGTGTAGCAAGATTAACTTTAGATTAACAGCTGCTCAGAGCACATTGAGTATGTGTGTGTCACAGACCCTTCTGATTAAATCCACAATGGAAAGCTCCTGTGACAAATTTGAAGGCCTGTATTAGTGATGGGCGAATCTATTCGCCAAGGGCAAATTCGTGGCGAATTTGCCTGTTTTCGACACCGCCGGTTCTGCCGCCCATTTAGATGCCGGTGTCAAAATCGCAGTTTCACAAATTTTTTGCCTGTTTTTCGCGAAACGGGACAAATTCGCTCATTACTACCCTGGATCATTACTGCTACAGAGTTGTGAACATTTGGGCTGATACTAGAAGTTCAGCATATAAAATATGGCATTTCTTGTCCTACTAGTTTTAGGTTTTATTATTAACAAATTCCCAAACCTCCTGCTTACATGTGCCCAGTTATTCCCCTCATTTTCAGTACATGCTAGCGTGGAGGTAGTTGGCATGTGGGTGGCGAGAGGGCTATTAATTTCAATTTACCCCCTTTTAGAGAACTTTTCTCTTTTTTATCTTGTCTGTACTTTCTCCTTAGGTAGTGTCCCTATATTGGCAATATCCCTTTATTGTTATGACTGATGTTTTCTCTCCCTTTTCTTCCTGTTTCCACTTTTCCTTGTTTCACATCAAAATGTTATGTTATTAGACACAGCTGGTACTTGTTGCAGTAATGAGCAGGCATTAGAGACCAGCAAGTCTGATTTTCTGGTGACAACGTTCCTGTTTCAGGTTACTCTTGTTTCTATGCTTGTTCCTGTTCTGTCTACTCTTATGTCTCCTGAGTTAGTTCCTGGTATATTTTTTTCTTTTTTTTTTGAGAGTGTATTCCTTTGCTTGTTTTAGTTTTTCCTGTGTCTGTTACTGTCTCACCATCTCCAGTATCTTCAGTTAACTTATCTTGGACTTCCTTGATTCCATCAACTGGACCCCTTGTCTCCTACTTCGCGTTACCCCTAGGCAGTAACCTGCTCATGCCTAACATAAACAGGTATGGAACCTATTATCCAGAATGCTCAGGACCTGGGGTTTTAAGGCTATGGAGTCTTCCTGTAACTTGGATCTCCACACCTTAAAATCATTTAAACATTAATTAAACCCAATAGGATTGTTTTACTCTAATAGTGTTTAAATTTATCATAGTTAGCATCAGTGAATACTCATACATATAGCTGCCTCAGTTAGATCTAACTTTAACTTTGGCCAGTCACAAAATATTGGCATCATATGTAACTTAACTGATCTGTCTATGGATCTCTTACCCAGTAGAGTTGACTGTATATTCTCTGCTTCATTCCCATTTGAGTATTTCTTTCTTGCATCTCTTTGTAAAGACAAAATACTAATTTAATGGAAAGTTTGGAAATTGAGCCGTTAAAAAGAACCTCCATGATGCAACTGTTGGTTACAAATAGCAGCCAAAAAGTTTCCTGTTTTTGTTTTGTATATTAAGCACCCAACCTTTGTGTGTCTCTTCAACTGGCTTGCCTGTCTGCACATAATGTAGCATGTGGCTGCTCTGTATATTCCACCTCTGTACAATACAATGTTCTCTTTTGTAAATTTCTCAGGAAACATTGGGCTTAGATGGGGACTGGAGCTTGGAGTTGTGAATATGCCTCAGAGCGCCCCCCTCTTCTGTGTTTACAGATTGAATATCTCTATGCTATTGTAACCCTTTCGACACCCCTTTGTCAGTGTTACACTCCACGTGTGGCGCTTACCTGATGGCACGGGACAAACCTAAGAAACTCTGCAGTGGTATTGGGAGAGACTGGGTACCTGGTACTTACTAGTGGGATGCGTAAACCCACCAATGGGTGGCCCCACTAGGAATACAATAATAAAACACACACAGTATTTATTAAACTGAATAACTGTTTATCTAAAATTAAATGGACAACAAGTACAAATAGCACTCCTAACCAGGTGGGAGTAGGGCCTCACTAACTAATTTGCTTGTGCTAACTATCTAGCTAACTAAAGAAGGCAAAGTCCTTTAATGTCCTTCCACAAAACAGTCTCTGTATCTTCAAGCGCTTTTTTAGGGTATTGTCCCTTTAAACAGGATACTCACTCCAAATCCTCTTCGGATGCTTTACAGAGTTCTCTTCAGGCAAGTCCAGCACATTCAGACATACAGTGAGACTACCAGTGAGACTACCAGTGAGACTTTGGATTCTCAGAGAGGAATCTCCTGCTGGTTGTTCCTCCAGTCTGTATTCCTTTCACACTCCCTGTCTTTCCAGGCACAGTATGTGGCTTCCCTGTACCAGCCCAATCTAAATGTCTGCTTTTGGGGAAGCTGTCCCACCAGCAGCTCTCTGTTCTCTCTGTCCACTGAGTGGTCCTCTCTGCCAGGCTTTTCTCTTCTGCCAGTATCTGTGACTTCCTCTTCCTGCCAGCCACTCACTAGCTGCTGTGTCACTTCCTGCTTCACTGAGATCACTGAACAGCTGTTTGCTAGGTAACAGCTTACTTCACACAGATACAGGATCTATGCCTGATCTCTTACAGGGATAAGTGGTTTTGCATTAATTCCCTACATTATGCATCCACTGAAGAATTAGCATCAGATTTTAATAATCAGCAAACCTGTAGCATCAGCTTATATTACAGGGGAAGCTCATTTTCTGCTGTATAATTAGTGACAACCCCTAAGCTTAGCTTCTCAACAGTCAAGTCAAAGTAAACTTTATTGTCATCTCAGCAGTATACGAATATACAGTGAGACGAGACGACGTGGCTCCAGCTAGTACATATCACAAAAAGGCACTTAAAAAATACACAATAAATATGTAAACATGAAATGTGCAATATATTGGCAGAAATTGGATATATACATGTGTAAACCTTTAGAATTGTGCAAATAAATGAACAGTTCACAAAGTTAAGTTCACAGTTCAGGTGTGTCTGGAATGTAGTGGGAGGACAGGCAGTGAGTTGAGGAGTCTGATCGCTTGTGGAAAAAAGCTTTCGCGCAGCCTGGTTGTTCGGGCTTTAATACTGCCGGATGGGAGCAGCGTGAACAGTCTGTGTGAGGGGTGTGTGGAGTCCAGTGCAATGCAGGAGGCCTTTCTTAAACAGCGCTTGTGGAAGATGTCCAGCAGTGATGGAAGAGCCACTCCAATGATGTTGCCAGCTGCTCTGACAGTCCGCTGTAGACTTTTCCGGTCAGCAGAGCTGGCACGACTGTACCAGATGGAGATGCAGCTCGTCAGGATGCTCTCTATGGTGCCCCTGTAGAACACTGTGAGAGTTGGAGGTGGAAGGCTGGCCCGTTTCAGTCATCTTAGGAAGTGAGGCCTCTCTGACAGAAAGTCCAAGATCCAATTGCACAAAGTGGTACTCAATCCCAGCTCTCTTAGTTTCCCACTCAGCTTTTGAGGGATGATGGTATTGAATGCTGAGCTAAAGTCTATAAACAGCATTCTCAGAAGATATGGCATCCTCAGTTGACCTGTTTGGCCGATATGCAAATTGTAGTGGGTCCAGTGAGCGGGGGAGGGTGTTCTTGATGTGTGCCATCACAAGTCTCTCGAAGCATTTCATGATGACTGGGGTTATTGCAACAGGGCAGTAGTCATTCAGGCAGGTTACTGAAGATTTCTTTGGCACTGGAATGATGGTGGTGGACTTGAAGCATGTGGGGATGATCATCTGGCTTAGCGATGTGTTGAAAATGTCAGTGAAGACGTCAGCTGGTCATTAAAATGTTATGCTTTGTGCTCGCTTCGGCAGCACGTATACTAAAATTGGAACGATACAGAGAAGATTAGCATGGCCCCTGCGCAAGGATGACACGTAAATTCGTGAAGCGTTCCATATTTTTATCTGGAATTCGAGCAGGAGTCAAGAAAAGCATTAAACTTAAGTGAAGAGTTTCAAAGACCCACTGCTCATATATGTATAATAAAGTTTTATAATCACAAAAAAAAAAATGGTATGCTTTATTTACGCTCTATTTTAGTCATTATGTATATATGTCATTTTTTTTTATAAAGATTCATTAAATATGTTTTTTTCTGAATGTTAATAGATGCAGGGTTATCTGTAATGAATAAAAGGGTTCGTGTTTTCAGAGTAACTAGTGGATCTGTTTGTGTTCATCCATATACAAATGAGCAAATATACAAATGAAATTTACCCAAATAAAATGTCTGGAACAAACTGATAAAATCAGATAAATGCACAAGGACCAGCACACGCACTGTAACATAGAACACTTTGTGATGCAAAATAAATGTTATCATGATCTCTTGTTATCATATTTGTTGAGGTGAATATATATATATATATATATATATATATATATATATATATATATATATATATATATATTATTGCATGTATCTCTTTATGTAATTTTTGGATTTATGATTAACCGATTTATGACATTACTATGCGTATATGTATGTGACATTTTATAGAGGGTTAATTTAAACAGTGCCTATGGGGGTTAAAGAGGACCTGTCACCTTGAGACATAAGTAATATATATCTTTTCCCTCCGTAGTTTAACCCTTTAGTCAGCTGTTTTTGTCTATATCTGAAAATCTCCTACATGTAAAAAGTGCTTCATAGGCGCTGCCATGTTGAAACAGGACCCCTTTGTTTTCTGTGTGTGGCTTGTGCCAAACTGCCAAATCTCATGGATGCTTAGTGATAGAGTATACTCTGTGATAGACTGGCTCTGTACCACTCATGTCACACCAGCACTTGATATTCTATTAGGATTGTTTGAAACACATTGTTCTATTTAGATTGTGTGGGCTTTTACTAAAAAAAATCTCATAAACTATGAAATTACTAAAACTGTGCAGTTCTTGGGGCTCATTCATAAACACTGGGCATATCTGCACCTGGACAATAACCAATTAAATGTTTGCTTTCAAAGTTCAACCTGCAGCTGCCTGTAAAAAGCCAGTCACTGATTGGTTGCTATGGGCTACTGCCCAGGTGCACATTTGCCCAGTGTTTATAAAATGAGCTTAAAGTCAACCCCAAAATAAAAATGTGCCTAATAAAATAAATAAATAATAAAATAAATAAATAAAGACACTGCTGGGATTTAGGGTTAAGTATAAAAATCAGGAAAGTGTGTGTGAAGGGTAAAGTAACTCAATACTTTTGCTTGTCAAGAGTAGACTAATTGTTTACATGAAGAGCAGAAAGCAGCAGCATTATGGTTAAACTTTAGCTGCTACTTCTGCTAATACCGGCAAACGGAGCTCCTTATCTGACATATGACATATGCCTCTTCCAAGCCAAACAAACATACTTTACTTCACTCATTAACTCCCTTTCTAAAAAACCAGCACAACTTTTCTCCACCTTTAACACTCTCCTTTCCCCTTCTCCACCCCCTCCATGCACATCTGTCTCTGCTCAAGATATTGCTGAGCACTTCAAAAACAAAATTGACACTATCAGAAGGGACATTACACTACTCAACCCCCCTAGACTTCCACCACCCTCCCTCCACACTCCCCAGTCTCTCCTGTGCTCCTTCACCCCTGTCACTGATGAGGAAGTCTCAAAGCTTCTGGCCTCTTCTCACCTTACCACCTGCCCGCTTGATCCAATTCCCTCAAAACTTCTCCGCAATACCAATCCTGGTCTAATCAAAGCCTTAACTCACCTATTTAATCTTTCGCTCTCAACTGGACTGTTTCCTTCTCAACTAAAACATGCTCTTGTCACCCCCATTCTGAAAAAACCCTCTCTTGATCCCTCCAATCTTGACAACCTCCGACCTATCTCTCTGCTACCTTTCATCTCTAAACTACTTGAGCGCCTAGTCTACAACCGACTTACCTCATTCCTCTCTGACAATAACCTGCTAGACCCCCTACAATCTGGTTGTAAGCCACAACACTCCACGGAAACTGCCCTGACTCGATTAACTAATGACCTTTTAACCGCAAAAGCCAATTTCTCGCTACTAATACTGCTTGATCTCTCAGCTGCATTTGACACTGTAGATCACCCTCTCCTCCTCCAGTCCCTCCAGTCGCTTGGCCTTCGTGACACAGCCCTGTCCTGGTTCTCTTCTTACATCACCAATCGTTCCTTCAGTGTCTCCTACAATGGAGTATCATCTTCTCCCCTACCTCTTTCTGTTGGAGTTCCTCAAGGCTCTGTCCTAGGACCATTACTATTCTCCCTCTACACTTCCTCCCTTGGCAAATTAATAAATTCGTACAGTTTCCACTACCACCTCTATGCTGACGATACTCAGATCTATCTCTCATCTCCGGATCTCAACCCAGAACTCCTAACTCGCGTCTCCTCCTGCCTGTCCGCTATCTCTACCTGGATGTCGCAACGCTACCTTAAATTAAACCTCAGCCGCTGTTGTTGCATACATGAGTGCTCCAGTCTTGTGAATATATATACAAAAAATTGAGGATGCACACAGGGAATTTTGAAAGAGTCAAAATATCTTACTTTTATTTAATACATCTTAAAAAGCAGGTCAACGTTTTGTTCTGTGTCTAAGACCTCTCAAGACCATGCCGTACTGCCTATCGTAGGTGGGATTTCTACGTGCCTCCCCCTCCACTGCCTCCCTCATGAATGTAGTGCTGCCAAACCCGGAGAGCACTGTATTCATGGAGGGGCACATGTCTCTAATATCGTTTTTTTGGAGAGCAGAGAGCAGAGATGTTAGATCCACCTGTTTTATGCAGCTACCCAGTATTTATAAATGACCCACATTAAAAATATAACCCCCTTAAAAATCCAGAAGCTCAGAATGCTTATTTTGTTATCATTTGCGGCATGATCTTTCCACTGAAAATTTTTCACTAAAGAAAATGATTTCCTTACAAAAATGTGACATATAACTAATAAAAGCATTGCCACTTCCTATCAAGTTGATGATGAGTGAAGAAAGACATCTCTTACTAGACTTCTTTAAGGAAGCCAATGCTTGTGTTTAATTAACTAGTGACATCATAGTATACATGATCAACTACATGTTAAGATCTTTCTCTGGAAAAGAATTGAAAATGAATTACTTAAACATGAGGAGTTGGCCTAGAGGTTCCAGTAAACTTATGCATTAACCTGCTGTTGTTCTGGCATGCTTCTCATGACAATAATTTTAAAACATGGGACAAAATTGCTATTAAAAAACTTCCCCTTTCCATTCTCTGTGGCAATAGAAACCCGTGTTTCTGAGGTTTAGATGGTATCATAGGAAGAATAATACTTCCCTATAAGGTATCTAAACCCGGTGGTTGCACTTCATGAAGAGGTTCCAATAGATGTGCCAGATTTGTGTCCAGTAAATTGGATGGAAACACTGTTTTGAACTAGTGCTTTGGAAGTGATAAAATCCCCACTGAATGCAATGTGCACCCAATTACGTCAAAAGCAAGCGCAGTTCTCATTTAACTTAACCCGTAGTAAATTATTCCAATTAGCCTCAGTTAGCAATGTCAGTCTAATTATTTTAATATTCTAATATTTCATTATAGGGCAAAGCTTAATATACAATTATTAATGATGGGCGAATTTATTCGCCAGGCGCGAATTCGCGTGATTCACCACCAGCGAATAAATTCGGGGGTGAAAATTCGGCGGGGTCAAAAAAAAAAACAACGCCTGCGTCAAAAATGGCCACCGGCTTCAAATATACGGATGCCGGCATCAAAAACTGACGCCGGTGTCAAAAACGAGACGCTGGTGCCGTTTCGCTAGTTTTTCCCGCGAAGTTTCACAAATTTTTTCGGTGAATCGAAACGGCGCAAATTTGTCCATCACTAACAATTATTGGATATAGTTACATGCTAAGTCATAATATATATCTATTTACAGTGTATCTATCTAATGTTGAATTGAATGTAACTGCGAAAGGGAGACAATAGGGAACACTCAAAGACCCATCGATGTGCAACTGCTGTGCTGCAACGTGGAAAAATCGCTCCCGGAGCGTGTGTCCATCAGCCAAATCTTGAAATCACGGAACACCAGCAATTTTAAAAAATCCGTTTATTTAGAAAATAGTTAAAAATGAACAGAGCATAGTGAGCCCCATAGCTTTTACGCGTTTCGTGGTTAGCCCACTTCCTCACAAAGCTAAATTGTAACAGCTTCAGGTAACATTTAAAACCGCAAAAGCCACACCCCTTCTAAAAACATTAACCCTATCTTGGATAAACCACATGATCACATGTCAAGAACAGGGGAAGTGTGCCATTAGCATGCATAATAATTAGAAAATATTAATAATAATAATAATAATAATAAACAAACTATTAAATAAATACTAATTAACTAAATGTTACATTTTTCTTCTCACATATTTTGTATCCTGGCACACAAATTATTGGTAGTGATGGGCGAATTTGCGCTGTTTCGATTTGCCAAAAAATTCGCGAATTTCGCACGAAATTCTAGAGTTAAATCAATTAATTCACATATAAACCGACTAAATAGTCAAAGCAAAAAACAAACCACTGAATGAGTCATAATATGTATATCAATAAATAACAAATAATGATAACAAATTAACCATCATATTAATTAATAAATAATCCTATTAATTAATGACTGATCAAAATTCATTCAAAGGTGCAACTGGTATTAAATATTACTATATCTCTAAACCTTCAAAAAAAGCAAGTTAGTTCCCAATCCCGATTGAGTCCTCCATATGTATTTATTGTTTTTAACTCAAAGATCCAATAGGCCTCTAGTCTTGACAGGGCCATATCTTTGTCGCCTCCTCTAATATTCATTTTGGGGCTATCAATGATTTGAAAAGTAAAAAGTGATGAGACCCCATCGTGACACTCAGCTGCTGACAGGTGTAATTGTAAGGGTATGAAGCCATGTTCTACAATACATTTGTATTTAATTACCTGTACTAGTCACTTCAGTCAGTAGGTGGCAGCAAAGGAAATGGAATAAGTACAATGCTGTGTATAGTAATGAAAGTTTATATTCATTCACCTTTCAAAACGTAAATAAGGCTAATTTAGGGGAGTGATCTGAACCCCACAATTGTGCTAGTGAACTGTAATTACAGGTTTGGGGTTGTATGAATAAGTTCAATTAATGCATCACAGATTATCAAAGGAGGTGGAGTCCTGAGAGGAAGAGGAAGTGATGTGGAACTCCCTTCTGCAGACCTAAGGACAGTTTGGCAGTGAATGATCCAGGGTTTCCTGTCTGTGTGATTTTGGCCGTGGAAAGACCTGTGGATCCAGAAGGAAGCATGGAAAGCTTGCTTAAAGCACCCAAGGAACTGTAAGCGCAGCCTTGCTGCATCATAGTGCATACCTGTGACATTTTGTATATTACAGTACATTGCTAGAGACATACTTCGCTGGGCTTGGAACTGCATATAGGGAAGCCTCGTGTAAAGAGAAGAACACATTACCTGTGGATTACAAATAGTATTGCGCAATACTTAAGGGTGCACCCCAAAGACAAAGACCGGGAAGGAACATTTAGGGGCAGCCAGGCTGCTTCGCGGACTGTGGGGGAATATTTAGCAGGAGCTAGTTTTAGGTTAGGCAGTATTACTGTTACTGTGTGATTTATACCTTGTTATCTGACTGTTTATACATGCCCAGCTATTTATCGTTTATTATTGTTCAGTAAACTTCACTGCTGGGTAAGAACCGTTGTCTGTGTGGCATCGTGTACCCTCTGAATCTGTGAGCCCACCCTTTGCCCCCGAGCTTTCATAGTCTTGCCCACATACTGGGCACCCCAGGCACAAGTAGCAAGATAAACGATACCTTTGGAACAGCAGTTGTAATACTGTTTAATTAAATATTGTTTTTTGGTAATCGTACTGTGAAAAACCGTTGAAACACTCAACAATGTACAAGATTTGCACCTACTCCGCCCACATTTGTAAATGCCTTTATAGCGCAACCATGCGGCTTTGGAGTTTGACCCTTTTGAATTGTAAAGACTAGGGGATAGGAAAGAAGCGAAGGATTTACCTTTCCTAAAAACGAACGATGGAGATTGATCTAAGACATCTTTCAATATAGAGTCCTGCAACAGAATATTCCAGTGGCGTCATATACTGCGCTGTACATAGTATGCATCTTTACTATATACCAATAATGTTGAATTGAAATCACAATCCACGGTCAATGAGAGAATGCAGATTTCAGATGCTCATTTCTCATGAGTGCTACAGATCCAGTTGGCACAGGTGTTCCCCGATATCAATAGCAAAATTCAGAAGTTTAGGGCACCTGTGGCATAAAAGCATCATTTGTAATGTCCTAAAATCTGTGTCCTTCTTTTCAGTCCTTTAATTGACATCTTACAAATGTAACCAATAGCTAATAATTAATTATAAGATCATTTCCTATGAGTCCAACTTAAGTGCCATAAAAAAAAGTTAGGGACAATCTAATGCTAAAGAATTAGCTAGTGAAATGCAAAGATCCATTGTATCTTGTTACTGTTCGATGACTCAAACGAATGGATCAAATTCCTTCAAAAATTTCCTTTCAGCGTGAATTATTTTCTATTGTTCTTTGAGCTAAAGAATCTTGGGAGTCAGTTATAGCCACCTAAATCATGAAAAATCTTTTTTTTTTTGGCAACGGGCAAACAGAGTGATTAAAGCACCTCCGTGTTTGGTTCTTGAGAGGTAAATAGATTATCAGTGCAAAGTTTAGTCCCCTTTTATAGTGGACTCCTGTCTATCTATGCACTTCAGGATCGGAATACCCCGGAATACCCGCAATGTGATCGGGTCTCTTACGGATTATACTTTTTGTGTCCACTGTGTGGATGGCCCGCGGGTACCAGATCTGCTGCAGTGGGGTGGACTACAGGTGGCCATTCTTGGGGTAAAGGAAAACCTATGTCCCAATGTAAAAAGCGATCTGCACAACGTCGTTTCCACTTTTCATGATGTTACTTCTGGTTGGTGTGGCAATTGCTGCGGGGAACGACGGGTCAGGTGAAAATGGTTGGGCATCAGAAGGCAGGTATGCAGGCAGTGCCTGGCCAAGTCGGCTGGGCGCCCTAGGCAACCCAGCCAACTACGTCGCCCCCTTGAGCATGAGCAGAAGGAGGAAGTGTGAATGTGCTTGTGCAGAAGAGCGACAAGGCCACGCCATTGCGCATACGTGAAACAGTGTAAGAGACGATAAAGCGCCAGTGTGCATGCACCAAAGAGTGCGCACTTGCATGAACTGATGCCACAACTTCTGGACAAAACGATCTGAACCAGGGGAAGGTGTCAGAAGAGGTACATACCTGGCGCCCCTCTGTCTTTGCACCCTAGGCACGTGACTCTTTGCCTACCCCTAGTTCCGGCCCTGGGTGCAGGACTGGGTATGGGTTAGGTTAAGCAGGTCCAAGGTTGGGCGCAGGTTTTTAAAAACAGATTCATACAGGATTCTGCTGCAGGCATCTCATTATAAACCTCACAAAGACCAAACATGGAGTCACTTCAGTCTCCCCAATTTTCCTGTATAGCTCAAGAAATAACAAAAAACATACATTTTTAATAATAAAAAAAGGAACAGGAAAAACGATTTGCCACAAGCCCTGTTCATTGAACTCCTGCAATGTAGCTGAGAAGAGAGTCACCAGATCATCATGTTTTACATAGCAGAGCTGCCCCAGGAATTTCAGCACAACTACAGTGGTTACTGGTTACAGTGAAAAAACGAAATGTTATTTTCTTGTGACACTGAGCAGCTCAGGTGGGAAACATAAACTGTAAATCCTAAGGGCCAAGGACTTATTGTTCCTGATTACCACAAACAAGGTTATAATGCTATTTAGGAGTAAATATGAGAAGAAAGTTGTATGTTTTTCCAGGCAACTGTGAAAAGGGGAAGTGGTGATACCTAAAGATAATTACTGCACGAATAATTACTGTTGACGTGGGCAAGAGGCACAGTATCTGTGTATCTATGCACGTATGTGTTTGAACATACTTTTTGAGTATTGCTTTAATTTTTTTTGTGTTTGTAAAAGCATTTTGTAGAATTTTACACCAGAACAAATTGGATAAGCACATGTAACAGTTGATGCAGAATAACTTATATGTACATCTAAATTATCCCA